>CANYBF010375326.1:0-14600 GCA_948192965.1 Dalechampia spathulata
TCGGGATCCCTCTTTTTCGGGTGTGGGATCAGTTCATTCATGTGCCCCTCCGCCTAGAAGCCTGCCAGGAGCCGCTCCTTGTCCGTGCTCTTTCTGGCACCGGCGATCACTCCCCACCCTCGTCAGCCCCGGGTGTCACAAGCATAGCATTGCATTATATTGCCTGTTGTTTGACATGCTTGTTTCTATTATATGTGTGTATGATAGCTAGCACCACTGAGTTTTAGACTCAGCGTTTATCAATTGATGAACGCAGGTTTCGAGTCTACTGTTGAAGGCCCAGAGTAGTAACTGCCAGTATCAGCAGAGAGGTGGATTCAGCAGAAATCCCTATCTCGAGGTGGTCTGGGATAGCTGAGCATGCTTTCTTTGTGTTAGCCTTGTAGCGTAGCTTGTATATATCAGAGAGGCAGTAGTGTATTTGTAGTTTGGTGGTGATTTGTACGGTTAATGTAACCAGAACCTTCATATATTAATGAATATACTTTTATTATTGACATGTTCATTCAATTGAATGTATGTTGTTATCCAGGGTTATGTATGATTCTGTATGATGATTTCACTGTCATACTATCTGTTATCCCCATACGACGTCTTGTATACAGGTACAGGTATCCCTTGTAGTGTGTACAACGGTTTTCCGTACGGGAGATCGTTGTGTATGCTACGGGAGCATGTTACTCCAGGTATGGGCTGGGTGTGACACCAAACGTCTTCTTTTGTTATATACGTAGCATATAGTGTTACATACTACGGATATAGCATTTTGCATGCTATGTGCTCTGCTTTGTACAAGAAAAATGTAACGCGCTCCACATGTCAAATAAACATTATTTGACATTCTAAGACGTTGTGCTATATGGAGTACATCGGATTTGGCATGGAAGGTGGGCCCCATCAAACGTCTTTTTCCACTATGTGTTATGCGCATAATGCTATGCGCTTAGTGCGTTCCGTTTTGCATGCTATGCACTCAGAGAGTGTAAAAAGGCATATACATAAATTAGGGTTGATATCGGGGACTTGTATCGAGCCGAATCAACGAAAATCTGAAAATACACGTATAGGTGAAAAGTCAGGATCAACAATATTATATCGTAATCTGTCAGTAATATTAACCTATAATAAGTTTAAGTTTTATCAAATATCTCAACTTTTAATTAGATATTAGTAAAATAATTAATGATTATCAAAATAATTGATCGTTGTTAATTTTATAAAATATATAGTATATTAAATATACACGTTTATGCAATAAATTGTATAATATTATTAATCTTATTTTCTTGGTATTTTCAACTAGTAAGCTTATTTTCTTTCTTCTTTTCGATTTTTTCTCTCTTCATAATAAATGCAATCAATTTCTGACATGAACCAAAATTACAACATTAACATTATTAGGCAAAATACAATTAAGAGAACCCTAAAATTGAACTGTATTCCTAATTTTTTTATTCTAAAATTAAATATTTATTATGTGGTCTTATTTACTCAAAGTAACTAGATTAAGATTTACTTAGTTTTGTTAAATTTATAATATAAATTAAAGTAAACAAAAAATAAAAGAAATTCAATAAATTTAGGTTTGAAAATTTGATCAACATAATTGAATTATTTGATTATTAAATTATAATTTGAAATATCATAATAAGTAATTGAAATAAATCTAAAATTTTGAGGTTTTATATGAGATTAGAATATAATCTTATATATTTCTAATACATTCTTCATGCAAATATATATTGGATTTAAAATATAAAACATCATATATATATTATGTTAAAATATATTATTTAATAATTAAAATTTTTAAAGATTAAATTTCAAACCTTTTGATAATGATACTATATTAAAAATTATTTAATTCAAAAAATTTAATATAATATACGAGTAAAATGAGAAGACCGTAGAAAATGAAATGGTCCAAGAATGAGTTGAATAGGAACCTTCTGTCAAGAATGTAAAGAAACCCTAAATTAAACTGAGTCCACAAATGAAAATAGTTTGTAATATGGTATTAAGATAGGCTGGCCACCCAGATAGAATTAAATATGACTAACCAAATAATAGTCATAGCTCACCTACCTTGACCTTTGTTTCCCTCTTTAATATATCGACTATTTATATACGCAGAAGATTTGCTTTTAAACATGGAAACAAGCTTCATATATAATTCGGAAAAAAGGGATTTTGGTGCTATGGCATTGCTTCAGAACATGTTTAATTGTTTCGCTGATCATGATGAATCGTCTTCGTCGTCATCGCCATCTTTTCCTTCGGAGCAATATGTATGTGAAGGGGATGTTTGTATCCTAAGCAAGGATCATGGAAAATTGAACAAGAAAAGATCATCCAAGGTAAAGGGTAAGGGAAGTAACTGGCTTTCATCGTTTTCTTTTCCTTCTTCTTCTCCCGGAGCATCACGAGGATAATGGGTGATCATTGGCGCGTCATCAGGTTCCTTTATGATTGCATAAAAATACGCCATCCATTTTTGTTAGTCAGAATGTGTGTGTGTGTGTGTATATATATATATGTATATGTATATGTAATATATGTTATGGGATGATGTATGATATCATTAACGGGTGTTTCTGTAATACTTTGTGATGTACGTAGTGGGCAGTCCTCCAAGCATTTGGGAGGGATGTTGTAATTCTATTTGCAGTTCTGTATGCATATTTTATGTTACATGTGATTGCCAATAATATTCTCCGTTTGATGATTTACCACAAACAAACAACTCTCATATATGCCTCTATAAATTCTGTCCTGCCTATCAAAATATTCATCTGATTTTTTTTTTGTTTGATTCAAGATTTTTATAATATCATATTTATTCTAATTTTTTGATTAATGATATATGAATTTAGTTGTATATGATGTTTTTAAGCTTCATAAAATAATTGTTTTCTTCAGGGTCTAAAGTCAAGATTTGAATATTCTATTCTGTATTTGTGATGAATTCTGTTGAAAAATTCACATTGATTAATGCCCAGTAAAAATGTTGAAAAATTCACATTTGATATTAATTTAATACTTTTTCATTTAAATTATCATACGTTTTCATATTGAATATAGTCTAGTGCTTTAATGTTTTAATTACATTTTATATTTTATATTAATTAAGCGCATATTTTTATTTAAAATTTTTAATTTTATATTTATAAAATTTGCATGATATATTTATTAATTTTAACTCATAAATATATAAAAATATTTAATCATTTGAAATCATATTTCAAAAACAGCTAATTCATAATTAATGTGAGATTTGATGCATATCCTTTTTATATCTTTAATTTGAAGGTTTATTAAAACGTGTATAGAAGCATTAATGTTGTAATGGACATCATAATGTTTATTTATACTAAAATATTATTATATGTATATATGCTTTTCAAATGTTAACAACACATTATAATCAAAACCATTGACTAATAAATTAGAAAATAATAGAATTAATTAGAACTATAAATAATTAATATTCAACGATGGAAATGCCTTGGCCGCAATAATCAGTCCATATATTTAAAAGAGAAAATAAAATAATGGTCGTAGCCACGTTGCTTTCTAGAGAATTAATTATATATGAAGTCGACTATGGCTTGCCTTTGGCTGCTTCATGAACCACACCATGGATTATTTAATATTATTTTTTAATTTTTATATAATTAACTAAATGATTTCTATATTTCTAAACTATATTAGACTTAACATCCCAAATAATTTGAATAAATTTTTTTAAAACATTTCATAAATTTATTAAATTATGTCATTTTTAATTTATATAATTTGATGATATATTTTAATTTTTTATTGCAAAAATATCATTAATTTAAAATTTGATGTACTTTAAAAATTTTCAATTCGATAAAATGAATGTTTAAGTTAATATTATATTGATATTCCATCTTATTTGCTTGTGTTCTCATTTCAAAATATTATTTTAATTTTGCAGGTTTAAAATTATCATCTCAGATGAAAAATGAAATATTAATATAAAGATTAGTTTTCATAATATTAAACATTTAATTAATTCTATAGGCATATTTTCAAAAATAGTACACCTCCAGCTTCTACTGGAATTGAAGAACACAAACAGCCATTTCTGACTAGTCTGATTTGCAGAAATTCTTAGCATTCTTTGTACGATCTAATTCAAAAAGTAGTTCATGCAGACTTGCAATCAGATCAGATGTCAAATAATACTAATAATGAATGATGATACCCATTTTTCAATAATCTGATGACAGGCCAGGCTTAATGAAATATAGGTTGTAATGACTGCTGCAATGGGCATTTCATAATGTCTAAGCATCACTACAAATTCACAAGGAACGAATGAATTTTATAATTTTTTTTCAATTTTTTTTGTTGAGTTTTTGAAGAACATAATCCGCAATGAAAAAAGAAAAAAAAAAAAAAAAAGAAACATTTGAAGGAATTATGAATGCATTCACATAAAGGGATCAAAGACAGGTAGAACATCAGCAATTCTCATCAAATTTTTATCTAATGCACAAGGCACAGTGTGATTGATTTATGATAATAGATTATCTAGTCCTAGAGATCAATGATAAGGTAGTGGAAGGATTTAAAAAATTTTAAGTTCCTGATACCTGTCCGCCATTTTTCCAGTTCCTTTGATCATGCTCAGAGTTGTAATGCTAGGTCTGGCTGCTGCGAGTCAACCATGGGACCTGAGGATTGTTTTACCGGTGAGCCCGGAGACTGGAAACCGATATTCAAGTCAGGCGGGCGTGTCTCCTGTCTTTGCTTTGGCTGGGAATGAGGACTTAGCCCCCGCCAAGGAGATTGCATCTGAAGCCTGGACAAGTCGGTTGCAACAAATTGAGGAAATACCATAGGTCTAGTGGGACACTGTCCATCACTTCCTGCGAGCATGGTGGGTCTCATAAATGCTTGAAATGGAAAATTATTCTTCATAGCCTGAAATTGCATCCCAGCAGGAATGGGAAACTGCCCCTGGACTGGAGGGATTTGTGCATGCAGTTGCCGAGAGGTGCTGTATAGTGACTCCGCAGAAATTTGGTTCTTCGGTGAAGGAGAATTTTCAGTCGGTGGTCTACCTACAGACATCCATGCCCGAGCCGCCGCAATAGCAGGATTATTTGAATCTTTTGTTACAGGTGGGCCTGATGGCACCGCAGGTGAATTATCAGCTGAGGATTTATTAGGAGGTTTCTGCTGTTTTTGAAACCTTTCAGCTGATATTCCCATCCCAACCGGATCATTAGGAAACTTTCCCTCTCGCTGCACACGAAATGTTGCTCGAGCCAATTGATTGGGAACATCTTCAGAAGATGAATTAATCATTCCATTATTGAAGGGACTGCTGATTCCGTTAGGCAACCCTACAGAACCGTTATTTTCAGGTAGCTTAGGAGGCAAAGACTCCAAAAGGCCCACTGTCCTTGGAACGTCCCCTATATTTGCAAGCTGTTTTTCTACTACACCATCAGCATCATGTTGGTAGCTTGAAGGCGGCAAATTGAGTTCAACATGTTTCGAAGTCTTATTCTGAACCACTGGATAATTTCTGGCTTGAAGATTTTGCTTCTGATTCGTGGGATTACCAGGAATAGAAGTGCTTGGTCTGGATCCAACAGAAGAAAACAGAGATTGTCTCCCTTCTGACATGGGTACACCTGTTGGACGAAACAAAGACGGCTTTGTTTCTGAAGTCGGTGCTCTACTATGATTATCCTTGGCGGGAACAAGGGACGTTGAAGTCAAGTCACTCTTCTGCACATCTGCGCCACCATGTAAATTTGTAACTGAAGGAGATTCTTTATGAATTCGTGTTTCAACCATTAATACTGGTGTTGGTAGCGGCTCATATTCTCCAACCCATCCACGACCAAACTTAAAACCTGAAGGTAGTGCTTGTTCAATCTTCTGAGAGGCAACTTTCCATGCAACAGGTCCAAAAGTTGCAGCAAAACGAGCCATGCTTCTTGCATAAGAATATTCTGCCTGAAGGCCAACCTGAACAAAGATAATAAAAACAAGGTTAAGTACAGAAACCAAGTATTTCCAGGAAACATAACACTTCCACTGTTACATACAGCAATTAGCTGCTTTATTTCACCCTCAAATGTTGTAAATATTGATTCTGATCTGGCCACGGGTTGACAGGATATATTGTAAGTAGCACGACGGTTTTCTTCTAGCATGGATGATTTCCTCCCAAATTTGGAGAGGAGGCCCTTCCCTACAAGAATGATGCAACGAAACCATTAAAACATGGCACCAACTGGTGCATTTTGCTATTTTTGAAGAGTGAAGGGCAAAACAAACCAAAAATTGCAACACCAGCAACTTATGATTTTTAAACATAGTATACTGGATACATTCCAACTCAGGGATAAGTAAACATACTAAAACTTCAATTAATAAACTACAAAATCTACCTATCTGAGGAGTCCTAGGAGTAAGAAAATCAGAAAAATCGTGACCATTAGCAAATTTGCATGAAAAGGAAGACACAAAGACAAAATTCAGAGTCTTTTGTTGAATGCAGGAAATTCAGATATCTTATCAAGTAATGGCAATGTATCAAAACATTTACATGCCTGCTTGAAAACAGTAGGTAAGAACCCCACATCTTCAGAACTCAACATACAACGCCTAAACAAACAAAAACATACCTGATGATGGCTCTTCTGCCTTATCCATGTTATTGTCAATCAGGGAAGAATTGCCCTCCATAGGCCCATCAACATTACTGGGTCTATCACTTACACTAGCTTGGGTAGCAACAAAACCATTCTGAAGATCACCTGTAGTGCCAAGAGTGGCACCTGAGGAGAAATCAGAACCCACAGGTTCCTGCACCACCCGGCCCATAGGTTTCTTTATCTGCTTATTGGCTAAGAAGTTGGCTTTTGGTCTCTGCTCTGACTTGACCTCCTTCTCTGAGCGGTCCATGTCAACCCTTAGCTTTTGGAACTTCTTTCTTGCCAGCTCTTGAATGGCAAGTGCCTACAAAAAATACATGGAAGATAAGGTTAGACACGAAGATGGAATCAAGAATTGAGAAGGTAATAGAAACCAAAGAAGTACCTGTTTATGATATATGGTCTCTGGGGAATTGTATTGCATTGCATTTGAGCTAATGAGGAACACATCACTCTGCAATCCCCAAAAAAAAAAAAAAAGGTTTACAAGTGACATGCAAAATAACTCTTAACCAACGAAAATGATTTCTTCTAGAAAAGATTTTTTTTTTTTTGAATTTGATAAAGATAACCATTACGGCGTTAACAACTGACAAACATAAAAATACGTTACAGCTCATAAGCAAAAGATAAAGCATGCCACTAACAGCAACAGAGAAGACAATAGGTATTAACACCAGATTTATCTGAAACATAACCGTGGTACCTGGAATGTTACATTGTAGCTCCATCTTGCAGCTCAACCATTTGGTTGATCAGATGGAATCACGAAGCATAGCTAGTTAATTCTGGCTATTCTTTAGAATTTGCTCAACAAAAAACCCCTAAACATTTTAGTTAATCAGATGGTGTCTCCACCAACTAGATAATTCCAGCTATTCTCAACTTCTTAGGAGTTTGCATAACAGAAAATTCCTATTGAGAAAATTAGCAACTCTCACTCCTTGTGCTTTATCTTTTCTAGTCCCAGCTTCTACCAAGAAAGCAAGTTACTTCAATGGATAATTTATTTCATGTAATGAATTATTTTCTTACACTAATACTACTGCAAAGGAATCAATTTGCTGCTTTGCCTTTTTATGATAAACTATAGCTTATGCTGGTTACCGTAGTCTTCTATAACATATTACAATTAAGATCAGCTAATGTAGATATTTGACTAATATTGATTCAACTGAATCTTGCATGTATTCCTGGTTTCAAGTAAACAAATTAGGAAAATTTGGGTTTTGATTGTAAAGTGTGAGCAAGTGCTCTATTGAAAATTAGGCATTTTGTCTATTGTGCAGTATTCAATTTGTCACGTGCACAGCTGTGTCTTAGATGTTTATGTTGATAGCTTCAAGATTCTTTGAGAAAAAAAAAATGCGCTCTACTTTTAACAAAAAAAAGAAGTCTTTTACCAGATGATCAAGCACAATTACAGCAGCATATTTTATCATACTGGATCATAATTATACAGACTATGACAGCAGTAAACTTTACAAACTTATGCAGACACTATGGCACCAGCCACGTTTATTCTCTTGTTAGTTTTCCTTCTGGTGATGCCTGATTAATTTAATAACCCTCCAGCAAGGGTCCAAATATGAAGAATCAAAAATGTCCTAGAGCATCTGTTGTTCTCTAATTGAGGCTCAGATTCTCAGTGATTCTAAAAGATCCTAAAGGGGCTATTCAGCATTTTCTCTAACAGACTATTGTAGTTACTGATTTTTTTGAGGCCGCCATACTTGTAGCAGTTGAATAAATCCAAGTGAAAAGCTATTCAATTGTGCAAAGCTGCTAACAGAATGGACTCCTATGCAGCTAACAAGATCGAATGCATGCAAATGAACTTGGTAATGTATATTAGGAGTGTAGCGCACGAAAAGTCCAAAAGTCCCAGGCCACAGGTATGAATTGTGGACACTGACCTCAAATTGTTCCAAGGTAGAGTATGACCCATTCCCCAGCTTCTTCCTCACTGTGGCAAAGTCCATGGGATGATCAATCACATCAAGATAATCAGGAAGCTGCAAAAACAAATTGGAGGGAACAAGAATTAACCCTTCAAACGTACTCCTCAAAGATTGTGCTCACCAAGAACATGCCAGCAATTAAACAAGTTTAGGGTTCCATTTCACAGACCTCTTCAAGATCCACTGGCTCTGCATAAACGCCATAAATGTCCTTCCTACCACAAATTATACCCGAAAACAATAATTAAAATCAGTGTAAAGAAATCGCTCTACCTCAATACAACAAGTAAGGCATCAAGGAAAAGGGGACAGAGAAAGATAGAGAGAGCGTAACCTACTTTTGAAGCTTGTCAAGAATCAATTCAAGAGACTTCTTATCGGGCAAAGGCAACCCATTTGGTTGATCAGATGGCGTTCCTAACCAAAGATAACATTACATATTTCAGCAAATCCAAAAACAAATTCAAGATGAACCAAAACAAACATTCGTTAAAATCTCAATCAAAAACAGCAAACCTGGAACAGAATCCTCCCGGCCATTACTGGTATTAGCTTTTATTTCCCTTTCCTGTCAAAAGTTCCAAAAGCTTCTCAGAAAAAGGAAACTCTTAAAAACACACAAACAATAGTAATAAACAGATTAATTAAGCAAGCAACACGTACAACTGGATACGCTGAAAGAGACAGAGAGAGACAGGGACAGAAAGACATAAAGACAGAGAGACTTGTAAATAAATGAAGCAGACACAGGATATGAAAGAAAGAATGATTGTTTTGCGTAAAGCATAATTAGTAGATAAGGAAAGAGAAAGACGTGTGGGTAGACAGAGAAATGTGATCAGATAGATTCTATTGTTAGTTTTTTTTCCTTTTGACAGTTGACTCAACCGTTATTATCACTCACTAGCTCGCGAAAAAAGTCTCCCAAGCAGACGCACAGATAAATAGTAAAATGTTTGAATCAAAATCGCACATTCGCATTTTCTCTTTCCTTTATCCTACACAATTTCACTTTCCAACCCTAATTTCACCAGATCCGTACAGTTTTGAATCCATGTATACCTCATTATCGTCTTCATCGTTTCCACTCTCTTCACTATCATCTCCACCATCGATTTTTCTTTTCTTCAGCGGCTTCCCTTCACTCTCCGACGATGAAGATTCTTGACCCGCTTTCTGGTTCTGTATTTTGAGAACTAATTTGAGCTGCTTCTTCTTCTTCTTCTTTTTCTGCTTCTTGTTCCTATTATTTTCTTCCCTTCTATCATCTCGGACTGCCCTTTCTTGGTTATTCTCTTGATAAAGAATCTGTTCGTACTCTTCAAACTCGTCGAGGTAATCATCGTAGTCTATAAAGTTATTGTACCTTACATTCCGCCGTCGGAGAGTTCGCCGCCGATCACTCTCATCGACCGGACTCTGACCGTTTGACGGTCGATCCGCCTTGGATGGCCTCCCTTTCTTCTTCTTCTTCACGATCTGTCCCATCTAAACCAACAAACAAACAAAACCAAAAATTATCAGTGTCGCTGCTTTGCTCGCACTTTCTCTCTCTAGAAATGCACTCTTTCTCTCCCTAGACTCTCTCCCCTTTTTTTTTATTTTTTCCCGAGAGGGTTTTGCTTTTCAAAGTAATCTTTGGTTTCTTGGCGCGTTTTCTCCACGCTTCATTACATGGTGCTAAGCAGCTATATCTGCTTTTCTTAGGAGTGGTAATAAGCCAATTATTAAAAAAAAAAAAAGCATTAGTCCAAAAAACACTTGAAGAAAAAAAATAAAAAAAATTGTACCATCATATAGGTTTTTTATAATATCAAATAGGTTTGTTAAAATAAATTATAAAATTATTTTTTTTAATTCAGATAATATTTTTTACAATAAAGAAAATTTAATTGAATTTTTTAATTGTTCACAAAATTATAAATTATAAGAAATAGTAGCTTACAATTTAAGAGTACGTTAAATTATAGATTTTAATTTTAATTTTTTAGCATATACCTGTGGATTAAATTGAATCCTTGATATAAGTTTAGGGGTAAATTGAACATATTCCTTTTCTTCTCTGCGTGATTTGAACACTTGCCTGTAGCGGGGCGAACCGATAGGCATGTTCCGTCACGCACGGATAGCGCGAGTGAAGAAAGTAATCATCACTTGTATTCCCAAACAAGTCAGGTACGCGGAGGGACCGTGCCGCCGTGACCACATGTCCAGTGACTCCATGGTTCATACTAGCATTTTGACTAAAATAACCATTCAAGCGGGCTGTTTTCAGGTCTTTCCGTCAAGGGTGTCTTGGTCATTTTCGCTACGCTTTTTATTGAAACTCTAAAATGATCGGACGGTTGTTAATTGACACATGGATACCCCTGATAAAGGTCGAAGGTGAACGGCGATAATTCCATATTACTGTATATGGTATTTTTTATAAATAAAGTTTATTTTTTAAACCATAAACACTGGTTAAAATATTTAATTTTTGGAATAATTGATTTTCAAAAAATATGTGAATCTTGATATTTAATTCTTCTTAATCGGTTGAAATACAAAAAAATAAGTTGAATTATATTAATAATTTTAATTAATATAATTATAAAATATTAGATAAAAGAATTAATTTATATTTAACCATAGAAAATTGAATATTTTAACTTTTAACATAATATATTTAAAATAATCTATACATATATTTACATATATATTAACAAAAACTGTATAAGTTTAAAATTGTCATTGATGATAGCTGTGTTAAATTTTATTTTTATCAAATTAATTAAAAAAAAGTGGTAAATTTTAAAAAAGTTAAACAAGTCAAATTAAAATAAAATTTATCATTTATTCAAATATAACCATCAATACTATTATATTATATAAGGTCTAAGGCGATTTTAATATTAGTCTTTTTATAATTATTGTTTTCGATTAATTTTTCAAAAAATAATACTATAATTTTTAGATATCTATCATTAATCGTTAATGATATTTTTAATTATTTTTTTAAATTTTGATAATATCATTAAATTATATTGAATCTAATAGTATATGAAAAAATAAATATTTAAATTATACTAAAAATTAAAGATAATATAGAGCAATGAATACTTATTTATAAAATAATTAAAGTTAAGCGTAGTTTTGAAAATTTTATATACTTGATATGCACGTATCTCTAATTCCAAACCGGGTTTATTATTATTATTATTATTATTATTATTATTATTATTATTATTATTATTATTATTATTGTATTTTTAAAAAATTTTGAAATTTAAGATAATTTAATATATGGATAGGTGGAATGATTAAGTTAAATTGGATCAAAGTTTTAAAAATTCATATTTGATGTGACTTGCTTGTTGATATTAGAAGTCATGCGTCATGTTAGGATGGGTCAAATGTTAGACATCAATTTCCATATTTATTAAAAAATTGTATATTTTTTATGGTAAAATTTGAATTCGGGATTCAAATAGAATGAAAATACAAAATATTACTAATTAACAGTAAATTAAAATAAAAGAAATGTAAGCATAAATGGATTGAATTTATAATAGATGGTACATTATTTATTTAATTTAGATTCTAAAATGATATCAAAATTATAACTAAAATCAAATGAAATGAAAATTATCCATTGAATCCGAGTCAGTTATAATGGGGGCCAATAAAGATGTAATGTAAACCATAACATGAAAATGGTTGGGGATTACATGAGTCGGATCATCAAACCAAGCAAGTTGGTTAGGGGGAATTCAGGTCCTTTTCCGGAGTCGGCTTCAGCATAGCTGGTGGGAAGTGGGTCCCAGGCGAGCTTCATGATAATTAAGTTGGAGGTTTAATTTCAATCTTGCTTGATTAAAATAATTATTAAAAAAAGGGGGGGAAAACTCAGCATAAAACGTGTCGGAAAAATAGAGCGTGAGTAGGAACCGTTGGATCTTGTCCTTGAATTTCTGTGATAAGACGGGGAAGCTGATGCGGTGCTTCCCAAAATTGATGGGACCCACCAGCAAAGCTTCTTGGCTTTTTTTGTTTTTTTTTTTGGCTGTCGGCTTTTGTCAATGCTGAGGCGATCCTCGGTCCGAGTCATCACGAAATATAACAGGTCCATGAGCAATGAACCATTCCGCTTTCCGCTTTATAAATAAAACCACCCATAATATTGATGCAATATCTTCAACTCCATTATCTTTCTTTATTTTAATATTTTCATTTTTATATTTATACATTTTTAAATTTCAACTTTAATCCCTTTTATTACTTTTATGAATCAAACTATTAAACACAAATTTAAATTTTAACTCTTTTTAATTTGATTAAAATGTATTTTTCGATTTTAAAAGAGATGATTTTAATATCAATAAATAAATAGATAAATGTCATCATTGTACAAGTTTTAGTTAATAAAATTACTTGTATTTTCTTAATATTATTTATTTAACTGTATTTGGAAAAACTCTTACTAAAATTTGAATCGGAAAATAAATTTTTTAAGTTAGAATTATTAGTTTATTATAATCCAATGATATTAAATTAAAATTATATAGAAAATTAATATTGATAGAAATGAAAATGAAAATGAAAATCTAAATTTAAATTAAAAGATTAAATCGAAATTTGTTTTTAAAATTTTATTCTCTAGATTCTGTTTATTAATTTAAATTTAGATTTTAATTTGAATTAATATTCATGTTCAATATTCAAAAAATAATTAATTAACTTAATAAATTTTTTCCATTAGAAAATTAATGTACCTTTTTAAAAAACACAAATAAATAAAATAAAACAATTATAATTTTTTAATATTAATTTAAAATAATACACTTTTTTATATTTTAATCATTTTTAATTTTAAAAGAAAAAAATATTATATATTTAATCACAGTAAAATCAAATGATTTTATATTATAAATAAAAAGAATTTGTTTAAAGAATTGATTTAATAAAATCTAAATGTAGTCATCAGACTATATCCTATAAGAAAAAATGATTATATATTTATTTATTTAACAAAAGAGGCTATTATGTATTTATCATAAAAATCTAAAATAAAATAAAATTAAAAAATATAAATTGTTAAATAAAATTTAAGAATAATTTGATATATTTGAATATTTATGTTTTTAAATTTATGAAGTTAATTAGAAATAGAATTTGGTTGTAGTTAATCAACACATACATGGGCAGATTTGGGAAGAATAATTATTTTTGATTTATATGCTTTTAGGCCTATCTTTTTTATTTTATTTACTTTTAACTTTTGGGATTTATTGAAGAAAAAGGAAATGGTGTAGGGTTGGGTAACAGAGGCGAGGAAAAGAGAGGAAGAGCAGAAGAAATTCGCTGGGAAATCCGAAGAAATCAACATCTTGGGGACAGATTTACTCTTCTTTTAGCTTTTCTGTAATTTTGAACAATCAAAAATAATTATTCGAATAATATATTGTTAGCAAATAAATATTTAAATTATTGTGTTGATAAATCTTGGGTTTAATTGAAATTTGTGAATGAATGATCAATATTTTTGGATTATTTCTTATGATTTATTAATATAACTTGTTTGATTGATGCTAGAGATAAATTAATTAATCAAGTGATTGAATATTATTATATTATATGATTACTACACAGATTGAATATTAACATTTTTTTATTATTCTTATGTTGAATAGTTATGATATTAATGAGATTAATGTTTCAAATTTAAATCCAAATTCTAAATATTCTTAATCTTGTTTGTGATCCTTTATAAATTTCTATTGCTTGATCTCTGCTACTAATTATTAAGTTTTGTTGTTTCTTCTTATTGATGTTTATTATTTTGTTGATTTTATATTATCGAGTTTACTATAATATTTGATTATTATTTTTCATCCTCTATCTTTAATTTTTATTGTTTATTATCACCTATTTCCAATTGAAGTTTTGTTGTCTA
>CANYBF010375335.1:0-12255 GCA_948192965.1 Dalechampia spathulata
AGTAACATACCCGAATCGGTTCCTTAAGGATACCCGTTCGGACAAGTACCTAGAATGTCCAAAATGCCCTTCTAGCAACCCTAATTCGAATCCTGAACTGCACCGGGACAAACCGAGATGCCCATGAGGGCAAAACGACGATGAGATAGGCTCGATTCATCCCAATCAATCCGACCGATCCAAAATTAGGGTGTGACACAGATGGAGAGATATCACTAAGTCCCAAATACTTTTGGGAGGATAGCACTAAGTCCCAAATACCAATGTTAGCCTGTATCTTCTTAAACTGCTTGACTATGATATTCTTAGACTGAGCAACCTTATTAGCAAGTTACAGAGTTGGAGTACTACTCGGACTAGCCTTATCCCTAAAGAATATAGTCTTGGTTGGCCTCTTCGAAGCATCCAACATCTTTCTAAGATCATAATGAGTGAACCCTTTACCACTACAAGTCATGTTATAGACTCAAGAGGACATCTTATTAACATCTAAACCCTTCTGTTGCTTAAGAGACTTAGGTGCTAGCTTGGCTACCTTGGGAGTCCCGACCGACTCACCTTTCTTGGAAGTCTAAAACTCTACCAATTTAGACTTGGAGAAACCCCAAGTAGTTGTAAACTCATCCTCCAAACTGTCATAACATAAATTAATAGCATAAATATCGAACTCATCACCAGGCTGAAAGCGGATAGTAGGTAACTCAGTGACCACCTCATTATCGATGGGAGAGAAGGAGTTAAGAACCAAAGATTCTAGCAACCTTAATTGGAGCATGTAGGTATGGTTGGCTTTATGGTAGTTAGGCAATAGGTTTATCTTGGTTGAGGGTTTGGATTTCTTAGGGTCTTCAAGCTCACTTGAATCAATGAGGTTCTAAATGACCCACCTGAGAGAGCGATAATCATCAGTGTTATAGCCATGATGCTAATGGTTGTGATAGTACATTTTGTTGTCTATTGAAGCTAGGGGTGGTGTTTGAAAATTTAGCTCTAGTGGCTTTATGAGTTTGGCTTTGAGAAGATGCTTGAAAACCTTGTAAAGTGGCATCCCAAGATTTGAGTACCTCCGGGACTGGGTAGTGTTTTAAAGTATGGGATTTGGTATTTGTAGCGCATTGATGTAATGGAATTTATGCTATATTTAGGTGTATATGGTGGTTTTAGGTTTGAGGAAGGAAGGCTCCTTCTTCTTCAGCCCCTTAGTTTACTCAATCTATTAGCTGATAAAGTAGATATCCTTGAAGGTATGGAATATCTGATACTTCAACTTATCATAGTATAGTGGTAGTGACCCTATAATAAGTTTGTTGATCATTTCTAATTCTGACGGCTTCTATCTGACCAGTGCAGTTTTATCCATCCACCGGCTAAAGTAGTCCATGAAAGACTCATTAGCCTTCTACTTCACCATTTCTAGATCCAGCAGAGTGATATCAAAATAAGATTTAAACCCATACTACTTATAAAAAGTAGTGTATAGAGGCTTCCACTCAGCCGTGGTTGCCTTGTTCAACTGTGATACTAGGCTAACATTAGTCCCTCCAGAGAAATGAAGAAGAGTTAGACTATTTGCTCATCTAATAAATATGTAGTGTTCATCATCATTGTGCAAGTCTTAAAGATTATTCTTAAGATTTTAAACCCTTATGTATTTGGGAACATCCTGGAACTTGAACTTAGCAGGCAACCCTTTAATAGCTCAGACAGAGAACTCATCAAAGTCAAGATCAGACCCCATGCCCTTGGTCTTCATGATAGACTGCAACTGTTCTATCTTTTGTTCTAAAGTAGAGGTCTCAAACTTGTGAACATCATGCATATGGAGTGAGACCTTGTTATCTATCTTATCATTATATAGATTGATAACTTTCCCCTTGTCCATCATAAGAGCTGGCGGGGTGATGAAATCTCTAAGACTGAGAGCTTTCTAGATTTGCTGCTATAGAAGAGTCTTGAAGTCATTAGTCAATAGCTTAACCATAAACTGTGTCACATCCTCATTTTTAGTACATATAACATTAATGTTTTGAGTGATATGAATTACTTTTTTTTACATATACGATTGTAAATTAAATGATGATATAGAATTATGGAAAATATGTGATTAGAACGTGTATAAGGTAATAACTGATAAACGTTATAGTAAAGATATGAAAATAATTAGCGGATTCACTATATGATGATAATTTGAAGAAATATTATGTTGAGTACACTTAAAATATTCAAGTGTATTTAATTATGATAAATAATTGGACATATGTACAATCATGTATGATAGTGTATATATGTATGTAAATATAAAAATATGGAGAATTAAGATAAACGATATATATATATATATATATAATGAGTATGCATAATTTAATAGTTATGTATAAATTAGGAAAAGGTATAAATAAATGAGATTAAGAAATAAATAATTAATTGAGCGTACGTGTAATTGTATATTAAAATATACGTACGTATGTAAAATGTAAGAAAGTAGAATTTTGGATGAAATTAAATATATTAAGAGTATATATGATGTCATAATTAAATATGATTAAGGAAATTTCATAATTAATTTATGCAATTATGAAGAATATATTTATATGATAATAATTGGCAGAATTATTGATTAGGGAATGTGATGAATTTAAAATAGGTATTATGTTGAAATTGAGATTTAGTAATTATGTGGAAATCAGTAAATGTGAGAATATTATTTTTTTTATATACATGTCATTTAGAAAGTTCTAAAATATATTTAAGAAATATATATTTGTGTGCTTAATTAATAAACATTGTGTGTAGGTATATGAAAAATTGTATGTGATATGCATAAAAAATTAAATATATGGTTTGTAAATATATTCTTTTAATTTCTTATTCTTTGAAATTTAGAGGGGGCATTTTTAAACCAAACGGCATAATGTTCCACTCATACTGTCCAAATGGTGCTGTAAATGTTGTTTTATAACAATCTTTAGGGTGAATTTGAATTTGCCAATACCCTGATTTCATATCAAATTTACTAAAAATATTTGCATTAAAAAGTCTGTTTAATAAATCTTTTTTATTTAGTATTGGGTACCTTATCCATTTTAATGCTATATTTAATGGTTTCTAATTAATTACTAATCTCGGTGTTCCTCTTTCAATTTCTGCACTTTTATGTACATAAAATGTTACACAAGACCATGGGCTTATTGATTTATTTATTAATTTTTTATCTTCTAAATCTTTAATTTCTTTTTTACAATATTCTATTAATGCAGGGTTCATTTGAATATGTCTTGCTTTAGTAGTTATAGTTTTTCTTCAAAACCATTTTTGTAAGGCAAATCCACCATATGTTGCTTTCTATTCCAAAATGCATTTGGATGATCCGCAAATAATTCATTTTCCATTTGAATTTTTAATTGATTAATTTTATTTTTTATAAAATCATTTTTAAGCTGATTATTTATTTTGTAGTTCATCACTTTGGTTATCACTTTCACTTACTGAAGATTCTGTTTCTATAATTATATATAATTCTTGAATTTTATTTATCACTTCTTCATCCAAATTTAATTCATTTAATTTCTTATTAAACTTGCAAAATTTTACTGTATGACCTTTTTGTCCATAATTATAACAGGTTAATTCTTTATAAGATTTTTTTCTACTAGCTTGTGGTTTAAATGACCAGTTATTATATTTTTTATAGGGTTTTTTATAACTGTTTTTATTTTTAAAATATTCTTCTTGGTTACCCGGGTTTTTATTTTTCTTTTTATAATACTGTTTTCTTTTATATTTCTTATAAGGCTTTATCATTGAACGTTTTCCACTACATTCTATTGTTTTTAAATTTATACCATAATCAAATTGCTTACACAACGACCCTAACTCTTGTCTAGTTTTTCTTATTTCATACTTTAAGGTTTTTTGTAATTTAATATCTTGACAAAGTTGTAAACCTTTTTCATGAATTTAAAGCTATAAAAGATCAACTAAGTAAAATAGAATAATCTTCAGAATCTAAACAGATGGCCCAACCGACTCCTCAATCCAAAAGTATAAGTATGATGGAAAAATATGATAGTAATTCAAATTCTGAATCAGAACAAAGTATAGCAGAAACAGAAGACATAAAAAATTTTGAAATAAATCCAGTTTCATATAATAAAGAAATAATGATAAAAGTTAGTATGGCACCAGATTTAGGGTTAATTGATAAACCAACTGTGCTATCACAATATAAATATAATGCATCTATAGTATATGAATAGAATATAGATGGTCTATCAGAATATAATATATTAAATTTATTATAACAAATGACTATGGCAGTAAATGCCTATAGAACTCAATCGTATGCATCGGATAAATCAATTGCTGAAATTATAATTGTAGGATTTACTGGTCAATTAAAAGGTTGGTGGGATTATCATCTTACTGATCAAGACCATTTAGAAATATTAAATGCAGTTCGTAAAGATAGTGAAAATTTACCAATATTAAATGAAAATGGTGAAGAAATTCAAGATATGATTGCCATATTAATATTAACAATATCTTTACATTTTATTGGAGATTATTCTCATATTAAAGATAAAAATGTTGAATTATTAAGTAATTTAAGATGTAAAAAACTAAGTGATTTTTAGTATTATAAAACCACATTCTTAATAAGAGTAATGCTTCGAGAAGATTCAAACTAAGATTTTTGGAAGGAAAAATTTTTGGCAGGTCATCTTTTTTCTTAGGAGAAAAAGTAAGAAATAATATAAAACAACAATTTGGTAATCCAATTTCATATAATAAATTAACTTATTATCAATTAATAAGTATAATCTATAAAGAAGGTTTACAAAAAACCTTAAAGTATGAAATGAGAAAAACTAGACAAGAGTTTGGGTTGTTCTATAAGCAATTTGATTATGGTATAAATTTAAAAACAACAGAATGTAGTAGAAAATGTTCAATGATAAAGCCTTATAAGAAATACAAAAGAAAACAGTATTATAAAAAGAAATATAAAAACCCAAGTAACCAAGATGAATATTATAAAAAGAAAAACAATTATAAAAAACCCTATAAAAAATATAATAACCAGTCATTTAAACCACAAGCTAGTAGAAAAAAATCTTATAAAGAATTAACCTGTTATAATTATGGACAAAAAGGTCATACAGTAAAATTTTGCAGGTTTAATAAGAAATTAAATGAATTAAATTTGGATGAAGAAGTGATAAATAAAATTCAAGAATTATATATAATTACAGAAACTGAATCTTCAATAAGTGAAAGTGATAACCAAAGTGATAAACTACAAACTAGCTCAGAAAAATCATTAAATGTATTAACTAGAGAACAAAACTCTATGTTAGATTTAATAAATCATATTGATGATATAACTACTAAAGAAAAATTTCTTAAAAAACTACTTAAAAGTCTTGATGAATCAGAAAAATCTAAAGAAATTATTCCAAATAAAACCCAGACTTATGATTTAATAATGATATTAAACAAAAATAAAAACATACAAATTAGACCAACTATAACTAGCTTACAGCAAGAAATAAAAGAAGTAAAAATTGAAATAAGAGAATTAAAAGAACAAGTAAGAAAGGATGCTCATAAGATTAAAATATTAAAAAAAACAATTAGAAACTTCTTCTGATTCTTATGAGGAAGAAAAAGAAGAAAATAAATCCAATATAAATCAACTAGATAAGGAAGAAATAATAGAAAATTTTATATTTTTATTACAAGAGATAACTTCTCAAAAATATTTGATAAAATTAACATTAAAATTGTCAGAATATTTTATAATTGAAACTATAGTATTATTTGATACTGGTGCAGATTTAAATTGCTTAAAATCAAGTTTAGTACCTAAAAGATTTTAGAAAGAAACTGAAGAAAAACTTTCAACAGCAAATAAAACAAATTTAAAAATATTAGGTAAAACTAATGCTTCAATAATAAATCAAGATTTAGAAATAAAAACTATTTTGATGTTATCTCAGCAAATAAATCATATGGCAATAATTGGAACTCCATTTATTAATTTAATAACTCCATATTTAGTGAAAGATGGATATATAAAATTTAAAGTAAGAAATAGAATAGTATAAAAAAACTTTATAGAGAAACCTAAAAGGAAAATTTTAAATTTGTTAAAAGCTTATTCAATTCAACAATTAGAAATAAATGCTTTAATAAAATTAAAAAATGAGTAGATAAATAATTTAAAAAATAATATTCATCTAAAAAAATAAATAATTAGCTTAATAATGATTTTATAAAAAATAAAATTAATCAATTAAAAATTCAAATGGAAAATGAATTATTTGCAGATCACCCAAATGCATTTTGGAATAGAAAGCAACGTATGGTGGATTTACCTTACGAAAATGGTTTTGAAGAAAAATCTATAACTACTAAAGCAAGACCTATTCAAATGAACCCTGAATTAATAGAATATTGTAAAAAAGAAATTAAAGATTTAGAAGATAAAAAATTAATAAATAAATCAAGAAGCCCATGGTCATGTGCAGCATTTTATGTAAATAAAAGTGCAGAAATTGAAAAGGGAACACCGAGATTAGTAATTAATTATAAACCATTAAATGTAGCATTAAAATGGATACGGTACTCAATACCAAACAAAAAAGATTTATTAAACAGACTTTTTAATTCAAATATTTTTAGTAAATTTGATATGAAATCAGGGTATTGGCAAATTCAAATTCACCCTAAAGATCATTATAAAACAGCATTTACAGTACCATTTGGACAGTATGAGTGGAACGTTATGCCGTTTGGTTTAAAAAATGCCCCCTCTCAATTTCAAAGAATAATGAATGATATTTTTAATTCATATTCAAAATTTTGCATAGTATATATTGATGATGTTTTAATCTTTAGTCAAACTATAGAGGAACATTTTAAACACTTAAAAATATTCTGTATAATTGTAAAGAAAAATGAGTTAGCATTAAGTAAAACTAAAATCAGACTTATTTAAAACTAAAATTAGATTTCTTGGACATTATATAGAACAAGGAATTATTCAACCAATTGAGAGAACTTTGGCATTTGGAGAAAAATTTTCTGATATAATAACTAATAAAGTTCAACTCGAGAGATTTCTTGGTTGTCTAAATTATGTAATTGATTTTTATCCAAATTTAAACCAAATGATAAAACCATTACATAATAGGTTAAGAAAAAATGCGGTTCCTTAGAGCAATGAGCATACGGTATAGTAAAAGATATAAAATCTTTAGTAAAAAAAATTACATATCTTTATCTTCCTAATCAAAGTGCTTTTAAAATTGTTGAAACAGATGCTTCTGATATTGGTTATGGTGGAATCCTAAAGTAAAAAATTGATAATAAGGAATGTATTATACAATTCACATCTGGTCATTGGAATCAAGCTCAGTTAAACTATTCTACTATTAAAAAGAAATTTTAAGTATAGTAATTTGTGTCAATAAATTCCAATCAGATTTATTAAATAAAATTTTTTAAATAAGGATTGATTGTAAATCGGCCAAAGATGTTTTAGAAAAAAATGTTAAAAATTTAGCTTCTGAACAAATATTTACGAGATGGCAAGCTATTTTAAATATATTTGATTTTGGTATTGAATTTATAAAAGGTAGTAATAATAGTATTCCTGATTTTCTTACTCGTGAATTCTTGGAGAAAGATGAGATGAAAGAAAAATAAAGGAAAAGAGGTAGTAAAATCCAATTCCTCTTCTACTAAAGCCCTCTCAAAACATTCTGAAGACATTTCAAAATCCATTAAAACTTCAGAAGAAGACCTTAAAACCAGAGACCTTAAAAAATGGATTACTGAGCTCTTTTAGTCTCCAGAAATAGTAAAAGCCCCTCAGAATATTTCATCCTTATCGGCAGATGAATCAGGTAAAATTTATGGAACTAAAGCGATCGTACCCGCTTTAGGTACGGCTAGTCTATCTTAAATGGTAGATAGTAATGACTTATCAAATCCGTTGAAGGCTGTGGATTTGCCAAAAATCCAAACTTATTCCCAAACTGGTCACTATACTTTTGTAAACTATTTGAAATGGGTAAATAAAATTGCTTTTGATTTTCAAATAGAAATTGAAGAAGGATTTAATAATCCAAATCCTTGGGAAGTTTTAAAGAAATATTATGCTAAAAATTGGTATTTTACCCCTAAGGATTTAACAAAACCTCAAGAATATTATTTAAGTATACTTGAGGATTGCGAGTCAGTAAAAATAAAACATACTTTTGATAAAAATATTAAAATATTCTTCTATACAAATCAAAAAAATTATTCATCCTACAGAATGGCCAGCTCCCCAATTATATACTCCTGTTAAATTTAAAGTTTTAAAACCTCATTGTCTTACATATAATTATTTTAACTATGTTGAGGTATGGAAAAAAGTATTTTGTATTCAAAAGCCTACTTGTACTCATTCATTGTTAATATATTTTGATCAAAATATAAGGCCTAGTAAAATTTCAAGTTGGTTTGTAAATTGGTGGCAATATTGTAGTATTTCTGATGAGATTTTATCCCAAGAAGTATTAATAGTATATCAATATTTTAAAATAAATTTTAAGCCTCCTCAAGAGGGAAAAAATATTCCTCCTCTTATGTATTTATGTATGTCTTTCTTTACACCTTGGGTATACCAATGGTATTTAGATTTTTCATATATTGCGTGAACTTATATCCCTACTATAATAAAAAAGCACAAAAATGAAATGGTGGACTGCTTTTAAAAATACTACTACTGAAGTATCAGTAAAATAATGGATGGCTAAAAGCTAAGCTCTTACATATAGTGAAAGGGTGACTCTTCAAGATCAACCTTCATTTGGATCCTAGAAGGCTCAATGTCAAGCTATGTTGGCAGCAGCTAAGATGCCTGAAGAGTATAGTGCAATTTGTAAGCAGGTGTTTGAATGTTTAGGTTCAACATCTGAAACAGTAAAACCAGAAAGATCCAAGTCAAGTAAAAAATCTTCCAAGAAATCTCATGGAAGACGTAAAATTCAAATAAGTTCAAGCTCAGACTCGATAGCATCATCCAGTATGTCATCCTCCACCTCAGATTCATCAGATCATGCATACAGTAATGAAGATGATTGTTATAATATTGTAAAACCAATAAGAAGAAAGGGTAAAAGAAAATAAAAAAGAAAGAAATAAAAAAGAAAAAGAAAAAAGGGTCCTTTGAAGACTCAGAATAAAAGGCAGCAGGAACCTTATTCCTTCAAATCTTTGTAAAAATGCAGGCTAAGTACTATCCAGTATTTTCTAGCAGTAAACGATTTGGTGGCAGACAAGCTACTATTCATCAACAGTAAAAATAAATAGTATTCTCTAGCAGTAAATATTTGATGGCAAACAAGTTACTGTTTATCAATAGTAAAAGCAAATAGTAAAGATTCAAAAAATTTTGTGTAAAAAGGGAGCCTATCCCCTTGTGAAGGCATCATATCATTTTTCTCTCCCTCTCTCTCCATCTTCCTTTATCTCCATCAGCTCCTCTACTTCCTTCCATTCTTCCTTTGTTTAAGAATTCTGTTAGTAATCCGAAGCAAGTTATTTAAAGAAAATTTTATAAAATTTCTTATAAGTAAATTTCTTCTTCTATTTTCTTTTCTTTAGTAAGTTATATTCGTATAACTGAAATTTGTAAGACTATATTTATAGCACTTTCTCTTCTTCCCCCTCATTCAGACTTATCTCTGGGGATCCTAAGATAAGGTTGCAAGAATCCTAAACCTATTGCTTGTTGAGCTCTTACATGCTATGTGAAAATATAAAATAAATAATAATAATACAGATCCATAAAAATTAAATAAACTATTCTGATCCATTGCAGGACACACAATAAATTAAATAAATTGTTTCGATTCATTGCAAGACACATAATAAATAAATTGTTCCAATCTATTGCATGACATATAACAAATAAACTGTTTCGATCTATTGCAAGACTAGATAAAATAATTTATATGGAAAAAATTATTATTATAAGTTTATTTGATATATTTACAAGATTTAATTTTTGTATTGCTGTTTACAGATTTACCATATACTTTATTGTTTTTCAATTTGATTGGTATTTTGATTTAATAAGAGAAATATATATTGATGAATATATTAATTATACATTTGATATTTTAAATAAAAGAAATTAAATTTCCAATTATATTGATGAATATATTGATTGTATATTTGATATTTTAAATAAAAGAAATTAAATTTCTAGGTACATAAATAAAAGATTTCATCTAATAATTGGTTGAAAATATTTTTAATCTGAAACGATTTTTGGTATGCCAAGAAAGTCCCATATGTAGCTAAGAGTAGGCATTTTAGGGTAGTGAGGGCAGTGACCGCAACTATTTCAAGACCAAAAAGTATTGCCACTAATTATTAAAAATGGAACCTTTTTATGTAAATCTATGAGCACTGCAAAATCTAAGGATTCGGAATCATCAGAAATTAGAAGAGTAATTAATAAAAATGAATTAATTTTAGAAGATTTTAATAAAGCAATATATGAATGGGAAATTCCTAAGGTTGATAAAGATCAAATTTATAAAAATTTAAAAATAAACTTATTTAAAACAGATTATGTAATAAAAACAGAAAAAAGAGATGTCGAGTTAAGTAAACCTTTTGATAGAATAAATTTATTATCACCTAAAATATTAGATCATCATAGAAGTAAAAAATACAAATATATTCATATTGGATTAATTCAAGTTGACATAAAACCATTAATAAGAGAAGGTTTAAATACGAGTATTCTGGCAGTAATTAAGGATGCAAGATTTGTAAATTTTCAAGATTAATTATTAGGATTAATTGAAACAAGTTTTAGTGAAGGACCTATATCATTTGAAGTATATCCAGACATGACCATTTCATTAAATGATTTAAATATTTTTAAAAGCATGGTTTTATAAATAAAAACCCATAATTATAAAATGTTGCAAGGATCAATACCAATAGCATTAATTTATAAAATTCATTATAAAGCAATGATTTCTGCATTTGGAGTTAAATATAAATTACAACATAAAATTGGTGAGACTAGATTTTTATAGATTGATTTAACTAAAATAAATACGGTAATTCCTAAAACTATACAATGGAAAGATATTTCACTCCCAGATGAATGGATATTAAAAGGAGCAATATCTTCTCTAGAACCTGAAAAAATAATAAAACCTAATGTTAATCCAAGTAAAATTGAACAATATGAAGATGGTAAAGTATCTTTAAAATTTAATCGAAGAAGTATAAATAGTAGATATACAGATTCATCCTCATCCATTTCTACAGAAGAATTAGGAAGAATTTTGGAATCAAGATTTATGATGATCATATATATATATATATATATATATATATATATATAAATGAATTAAGGTAAAACTTAAATAATATATTGTATCCGTAAAGGTACAATCTGTATCAACTATAAAAATTGTTAATATTGCTTCTGCTTCAGTTAATGTTCTATTAGTTGTTTTCTGTCTTTTATACGGCTTTTTAGTCGTAGTATAATATAGTCCTGCAATGGTATCAGAGCCTGCTTTTTTGCAGGTGGAAGTAATTGGTAATATAAAAGATTACACTAAAAAGAATCCATTTTGAAACTTTGAATGAGTTTTGGGTATGCCAACTGAACCCGTGAGAGCCATCGTGTAGGCATTTTAGTGTATAACAGGCAGTGGCCGCGACAAATTTCAAATTGAAAAATGCAACCTTTTTTGTGTAAATCTACAGGAACTGTTAAATCAGATGAATCAGAATCATCAGAGATAAAAAGAATAATAAATAGAAATGAATTAATATTAGAAGACTTCAATAAAGCAATAGATGAATGGGAAATACCTAAAGTAGATAAAAAATAGATTTATGAGATTCCAAAATTAAATATTTTTAAAACAGATTATATAATAAAAGCTGAAGAAAGGGATTTTCAATTAAGTAAACCTTTTGAAAGGATAATGCTTCTCTCACCTAAAACGTTACAGCATCATAGAAATAAAAAATATAAGTATATTCATATTGGAATGATTTAAGTTGGTATAAAACTTTTAAGATGTGAAGGTTTAAATACGAGTATTTTGGCAGTAGTTAGAGATGCAAGACATTTAATTTTTCAAGATTCTTTATTAGGATCAATTGAAACAAGTTTAAGTGAAGGACCTATATCATTTGATATTTATCCAGATATGTCAATTT
>CANYBF010375480.1:0-11026 GCA_948192965.1 Dalechampia spathulata
ATTGTTGTTGAATATATGGGTAGGCAAGAGACGACACAAACAAGATATAGTGTAAATCTCTCTTATTCCTTTCAACCTATTATTCTAAAATATAGTGCAAAGCATTCTCCAAAACCACACAAACAAGATGCCAACCAAGCTGGTGATCATCTAATCTGAACTCATCAACACAAAAAGAATACCAAAAAGATAAAAGGATAGTACGGATGACCACCTTTAACAAGTAAACTGATTAATTTACCTGTTCCCTGGAGTGCTTTGTAAGCTCGGTTGCTGATTATCCCAATTTCTAGGCCTGCGAATGTAATTACGATAGCTGACATATCCTTTTCCATTGCATCTCCATTCCTTCGCCACAAATGAGTATCACCAGTCATTCATCAAATTTACAAAGAAAACAATGATGCTTAAACTAGCAAACAAGACCATGATGTGGACTGTTCATTTAGAACAATGGGATTAAATATATAAGTTTCATTCTTTATAAAGAGGTAAACAATAAAAAGAGTAACTCATAAATGTATAATTAGGTTACTTTTAGCACATAATTTGGAGACGATCTCTAATTAAAATAATACAGTCCAGTTGCAACACTGTCAAATTGCGAACCTTCCAGAACAACGCAAAACCCAAAGTTAATATAAATTTGAATCGAAAACCCTAATTTATCTTCTGCTCTGCAAAATGATAAAAGACAAGCAATAATGAAGTTCCAAGCGCAAACCTAGCACAAATTGAAACTTTCAAATTGAAGACCTCAACAATCATCAACATAAAATAGTAAAATAAAAATGTTGTTAAGAAAAATACTAAAATAAACATATATAGAGATTAACAGCTGAAAGGAGCATATAATGTCTCGTAAACAACAAAGTGAGCAGCATGAAAACTCTACGATAAATCAAATGGTGATCTGTCAAGTAGATCTAGAGAGAACGAGAGGTTACAAGTCGGCGATTAATGCCAGATTCGGATTTGCGGGAAAGAAGTAGGCGGCGAATGCCAATATAATCAGGATCGGAGGCGGCCGTTAACGGTTGAAGCACGCAACTGTACAGCTCCGGATCTACAGAGTATTTCTTCTTGTTGTTATTGCCATCACTTTGTGGCACAGAGGCGGTGGCGGCATCGATCGATTTCTCCTCAGCCATTATATGAAGGTTGCTGCTATGGATCCTTCATTACAGAGAAAACACACTCTCTTGTCTTGGGGTGCTGCGAGGGAGGGAAGTCAAATTTTCTGAAAGTTCAATTCAGGAAAGAATTGGTGTTTCCTGGAGAGAGAAAAAAAAAACAAGAAGAAGAAGTGACCGTTATTATTAAAGGGCGGTGTTGAAATATATATAGATCGTCCCGTCGAGCGAGAATCGTACTTTGACTTCTGAAAAGTACATGTAAAGGTGAGTTTTGTTTCCACGATTTATAGTTTTTTAAACTTTTTAAATAAATCTTAATTTTTTAATTCCAGAAATATGAATTACCATTTTTAATTAAAAAAATTTCACCATCTTCAAAATCCACTCCTCCTTCATCCCCTAAATTAAAATAATTAAACGTAATTATTTGATTTTAAAATTTTAATATAAAAACTAAATTGAATTAATAAATTAATGCTAAAAGATTTTGATGAATAAATTAATTCACTTAATTTGCGTATCACATCTAAATTTCAAAAAGATTTATTAAATACTTATTATTATTAAGTTCATCATAAAAATATTATTATTCTCATAAAATATTCAAAAATTGTTCAATATTATTATACCAAGTAAAATTAAAGCTTTTCGGTAATTGATAAATCAATCATAATACAAGGGGCAAGAAAGGAATTTTACATTTTTATTGCTTTATTATTATTGTTGTCATGATCATCCTCATTATTATTGGGAAGAAGAAGAATCATCAACTGGATGCCAATATCTGTTGCAGAACCACATGGTGTCGGCCTCAACTGCATATCCATCCTGGTTCCGGTGCCAGCCGTAGTAAGCATGTGTTCGGTTCTTAATATCGAAAATGGCGTGGCCAAAACTGGATTCTCGGAAGGCCGAGTATGATGGTTGTGGCTCTGTCATGCTGCATATTCATATTATCCAACAACACTGTTATTTCATCGTCAACAAATGGGTTATTACATCATATAATCGGTAAAATTTATAAACTAGATCATGTTTCATACCCACTGCTTGTAACTTATTCAAGACATATCATATTATCAATTTAAATTTCATATTATAATAGAGTTAAAAAAAACATGACATGATTAATAACGAGTTTATATTCATATTAATTTTAATGATATCACAAAACAGGTCAATTTAATATGAACATGACTCACCAATCTATTGTAATATCCTCATGAAATAGAAAGTGATAAGTAATGAGTGGTTTTGCAATCAAATGAATAATGAAGAAGACTTGGAAGTGATATCTTACTTGGTTGCTAAGCCTTCAAGATTTCCTCCATCGCCAATTGTGATGTAAACTGGAGCGAACTTATCTTCCACAGGAGTGCACTTTCCATTTACGATGTTGTATGCAACGTTTGATATGCGTTCCTGACATGGCCAAACAATTTGAACATTGACTATTAAGACACAGAAATTGTCCGAGTATGATTTGTTTTATAGGTTGATTCTATCTTTATTCAAACTAACCATTGAAGAGTACTTCATTCCCTATATCAGATGTGTTTGATTAAGATACTTGTTTAAATTTGATTCATTGCTCTTCACATCAACTAAATCAATTAATATAACACAATTCATTTGGAGAAAAAATTCATTGGAAGTTTTACAATACTAAATTTAGATCGTAACGTATTGATCGATTGATCTATATAGAGATTTGAATCGAATTTATGTAAATATTTTTTGTATTGAATATTAAGGTTGAAAAAGTAACTTTTAACCTCAATTTTTATGAATTTTTTTTGTTAAACACTCTCTGTTGATGCAAGTCTAAAGGGTTCAAAGATCAAAATAGAGATTAAAGATAGAATATAAGAACTTACAGAGCGTTCATAGGCATGAACATGACCAGCAAAAACAACATCCACTTTGTACTGAACAAACCAAGGCTCATACATCACTCTCATGGTCTCTCCTTCCATGTAATGATAGTTATAGCTATTATACCATGGAGCATGCATAAGCACTATCAGCCACGGTGTCTCTGTCCTGTTCACTTTAGGCAGCTCTTGTTCTAGCCATTTGTACTGAGGAGTGTATTTCCCTAGATCATCACAGATTATCAAAAGTAAATAAGGCTACTTCCTCGTTTGACTTCATTGTCACTAATCATAATTTAATCAGCGATAAACATGAGTTAAACATTTATATATATAACAGATTTGGATGTTAGATCCAAACAAGAACCGAATAGTCAATCATATCGAAAATTCAAATTAAAACATGACATGATTATTATTCAAGAATCATGTTCTGTTCTATTGATTATATCCATAATTGCTGAGCCCTACATATCAGTAGACAAACAAGTTTAACTTAGAATGTACTTCTGTAGATGCTGCTGATATGTCTGCTTAGAAGAAATAAATAACTAAGAAGTAACATATTCTTACCATATGCGGAATATGAAGCCAAGACAATAATATATGCAGACGCTCTCTTGATTGAGTACCAGAATGGAGCAGTGCTGCCTGATGCTTTATACGGGACATGATACCGGTGCGTATAAGGTTTAAACGGCTTAGTTTCGCCCTGTCACAATGATATATTCCTCTTTAGTATGCTCTACTCAATAATAAATGAATTAAATGCAAACTAATTACAACTCGACCCGACTCACTACGATTACATGTAAAAAGTCTTAGCCAGAGTTGGAGTAGAGCATAAATGTTGAAGATGTTCATGTTTTAGATTATAAACAAAGTGAGCTTACAATTTCAGGGCAGAAATCGATCTCATGGTTTCCGGCCGTCCATATCCAAGGCTGGTAAGCAACGCTTCTCTCTGTGAATCTTCCCCACGTATCCCACCGAACATTGTCGTGATGCGGGTAGTTGTCCGCGTAAGACAAGTCTCCTACGAACAACACTGTCTGTCCTTTTCGTGGGTTCCTCTCATAGTGAGCGAGTGTTTTGTTTGAATCAAAACTCTGGCCAAGATCCCCTGTCATATGTTACATTCCCAATAGGAAAAGAAAATAAGCACTTACTGCCCATCTCAGACCTCCCATGCACTCTAATCATAAATTTAGACTTTCTTTGTATTCATTCTCTTTTCAAGAATTTATTTTATTTTGTAAATAAATTTTTATGGATAATTTTAAAATTTATTTAAATTAATTACCAAATTTGCAAATAAAAATTCTAAGAAATTTATATAGACTTCAGATTGGATATATCTAAAAAAATATAATTTCATCATCTCAAAAAGACAATCTTTTTGATTATGTATATGAATTAAAAAATCATTTTTGTCATTTCTTTTTCAATTATGTATAGCTAATATATGTTTTAGAACTATTGCATATGAACTTGCAAAATAATAACCATTAAGAAAGGAACAATTTTGATAATTAATTATTAAATTAATATTTAAAAAGGGAAAAGGAAAAGGAAACCCATTAACTTGATAAGAATCACACACAGCATTCAGGCTAGAATCATTGGATTAGTTACTTGAGTAGCTATGGAGTTGGAGCGGAAGGGTTATTATTAGGCATACCTATAAGGCCAAAAGTGTATGGCACATCAGGGCCAACTGCGGGCGCAGTCACAAACCAGAATTGCCTTGTAGTATGATCAATCCCAACAACATAGTAATATTTTGTATCATACTGCCAGATCACAAACAAGAAGAATCATTCAACTTCAGACCACTCGGAATCCATATTCGATGTAATCAAGACACAAAATCTTATGCTTTTTGTCTTTTTTTTTTCCAATATTTATTTCAGAAAATGATTCCATTTTTAACATTTTCCGGCAGAAATCCACCCCGAATGATTTGGGGAAATACTGATAGAGATACATGCCGGCAAGGGCCAGATTCTTTGTCAGGGAGGGATGGAGAATGGCTCTCCATTCCACCCACTGCGATTCCTAAATGGTAAATAAATACTCCAAGGAAAACAATAATTTACCTCTAAATTTGAGATGTTACAGTGATGAATATAACCAGAGGTGTAGTTATAGAATCGATAGGTAGTGTATTTGCCATGAGCGTGCTTTTGATCTTTGCTATTTTGCTTCCAGTAAAGCACTTTGCTTGAGCCTGGTTCATCCACAGTCACCCATGATACAATTACTGCTTTCCCATTATGATCTCCTTGTGTTATATGAACCTTGAAAGAATTCAATTAACCAACCCAACAAATTAACAGCAAACCAGAAACCACCATTAATTCTCCTTTTGCAGAAAAACCAAGAAGAAAGATACTGTAAAATAGAAAAGAAATGAAAGAAAAAGAAACCTGTTGAGGAGCATTATAGCCAGGAGGAACCCGGAAGACATCGCTATCAAGAGGCATATCAATGGTTTTCTCCACTTTCCTAACAAAGCTACTGGTTTTGCCTCCATTGACAACATTCAAAACCAAGCCATAAATAACCAGGAAAATCAAAGAACCAGAAGCAAAACCCATGTCTGATTTAGAGCTTAACATCCCAAAGAGACCAGAGTTTTGTTTCTTTCTCTTTTCCTGGACTATCCAGTTCTTCAATGAATCTTATATAGATAAATACAGATACATACACATGATTGTGCAATTTTTGGATGGTTGGGTTTGAAGGGTCGAAGAAAATAATTGTAGGAAATAATGTTAAGGTATCTGTTGAGCTTAGAATATGGCGAATATTCAACAATTTATGCTAAATATATTCCAAAATGTCAACGAATGCCAAAGTCTTTGTATTGTCAGATTAGATGCCATGTGAATACAAATGCATTTTATTTCATAATATAGTCTCTAGTCTCCTATAAATTGACTTAAAAAGGGATAATTCCAAGAAAATTATGATTTTTATTTAGTATTTTATACTAATATTATATTATTTTAAAAATTATATTTAAATAATATTTTTTAAAAAATATTTTATAAATAAATCTTTTTACAATTTCTCAAAAATATATTATTTTTATAAAATTTTTCTCAACTCTAACATATTGAAAATTTTGAAAGGTTTCAATCGTTGAATCATTATAATCAACATATCATTTTACATTAAAAAATTATAAGTAAATATTTTAATCAATTTAATTTTTCATTTTAAAAATTAAATCAAACTGAATTAACTAAAAATTATTAAAATTATCATTAAAATCAAATAAAATTAAAAATTTCAATTCGATTCGATCAATTTTTCAATTTAATTTGAATAATGCTAAACCCAATTAAAATCTAAATTTGGTGTAAGTTTTTGTTATAATATAAACAAGTTTACGTCCTTTTTTTTTTATATCATAAATAGGAGTTTAACTTAATAATTTCTCTTTTTTCAGTTTCTTTAAGATAAATATCTAAAAATATTATGTCTAATCAATTAGTCAATGAGGTAATAATTTGTCAAAACCAATAATTAATATAAGAGGATCATCAGCCAATAATAGTGGAGAATTTTAAAATAGGAAAAAGTCACACTGTAATAATGATGGAAATCACGTACTTTAAACATTTTAAATATTCACGTAAAGCATTAATTATCTTATTTTTTAAATTTTAAAATTATATGAATTACATATTTATTTTAAATTTGAAATCCAGCTTTATGTTATATGAATATATAAAAAATATATTTATGATATCCAACATATAAATATATATAACTAACATCTGAGTTAGTCTAAAAATAATTTTAATAATTTATTTTAAATATTTATTATTTTAAAAAATTTACGAAAAAAACATTTTATAAAATAAATTTGCGATTTTCGAGGAAAAAGATAATAAAGCGGAAACGGTCAAAGAAAGCTGTGAACATTAATACGTGCCCTCAGCCATCGATGCCTTTCATATTCAAAATACTGTTTTTATATAATTATAAAAATATTTATCTACAAATAATTATTTTTTATTCATTTATATATTTCTTATAATTATTTATTTTAAAATTTTAAATCGAATTTTAAAAATGCATATTTTTTAAAAAAATTATCTTAAAAATTAAGATTTTGCAAATATTTCGATTAAGACTAACCAAAAAAATCACCATGATGATGAAAACTCTTTAATTCAATTATGAAAAGGATGGATTTTATATTTTATATTTTATAATAATAAAGGATAATTTTAAAATATTTTATAAAAAATATTCCTTGAAAATAATAGTTTTCTTACTATTAATTTATAATAAACTTGCCAGAATTTTAAATCTTGAAAAACATTATTTTTTATAAAAATTTGGTGATAAGCTAAGTTTTTGGGTAATATGTAAAAAAATTATTTATTGAATACTTAAAAATCCAGAATATGGTAGGGGTTTAGAATTAAAGGTGAGGCATGTGAAGTTATTTGAGTTTTCTATTTTCATCACAAAATTACTTATTATTTTAATATATTAATTTTCATGCGCATAGACTGAAAACTGTTTGTGTGTTTGAAATCAAAGCATGGAGAGGATCTTTAGTTGACTTTTTCAATTGTAATATTATAATTATGATGTAATTTTAAATAATTTTATTTTGTCTTTTTTAACATTATTAATTGTTTTGTGCTTTTTCTTTTTAAAAAAATATAAAAATAATTTTAAATATGGAATAATATGTCATTAGAATTCCTTTTTAGACTCAAATTAGGGGTCAGCGTATCTTGTTTCGAATCAAAAAAATCAAATTGAATAATTTCATATGATTTTTTTAGATTTTATAATAGTTTTTCTTATTTCATAATAAACTTGCATTAATAATTTTTTTAAACTTATATTAAACCTTTGAAAACATTGTTTTTATATTTTTTTTTGAAAATTCATTGAAATCAACATTTTGAAGAAACTTTTCCAATTTTTCATATTTTTCAAAATTTATATATTATAATTAATAAAATAAATATTTTTTTTGACAATTTAACTAATATTATACTAATATCTAAATTACCTTTACAAGGTGGTAGAAATTTTTTTTAAAAATCATTTTCTATTGAAGGGTCTTTTTTGTTAGGGGTAGGCCTTACTTAGGTTTTATTCAATCTCAAAGTCAATTAGCTTTGCATAATATACTTAGTCCACAAATTTTTCATTGAATCAATAAAAATTAATTGTTAAGAGGTTTGAGGTTTTAATATTTAGGGATGTAAATAAATTGAATCATTTGAAATTTGAAATTCAATTTGATAAATGTTTATTTAAGCTTATTTAATACATAAGTCAAGCTCAAACTATATAATATTCGATTTGATTATAAATGAATTTAAAGTTCTGCTTGACTTGATTCTTTGATTGTTAAAAGAATAATTTTTTGAGAATAAATAAAAAATATTGAAATTTATATATTAAAATATTATTTGTTTATCATATTTTGAGTGGACGAAATTATAATAATAAATTAAGCAATATGAGTGGTAAAAAGAATGCATAAATCTAATGTCAATTATGGATTTCCGTACAATAATGTCACCCAAGAAACCTATGGAGGAGCATCCATTCCCCCCGCCCCCTTAAAATAAAATTTATTTTAATATAAAAATAATCAAGTTTATATATATATATTAATATGTATTAAAAAAGATGATACGAATTTTAAAAAGTGATATATCAACTTGTATACTCATCTTTTTTTTTATTATTATTAAATTGTCTTTTATCAATTATTGTGGATGGTGTAAGCACTTGTGTATATGAACTTAAAAGATTATGTTTAATTAAAAATAATGTTTTTAATATTTAGCTACTAAATTAACATCTAAAAATTTCAACTCAAGAAGGATTAAGTAATTTATTTTAATTCAAAAAATGAAAAAACTAAATAATTATTGGTCCATGAAAAAGTTTGTAATTTTTATTATTTTTTTATTTTCTTAATAATTATTCTAAAATAAAATAGATTAATATAAAATTATGACTAATTATAATTAATTGATTATTCAAATTCTTTCCATAATAATGTAGTTATTATATATATATATATATATATATATATATATATATATATATATTTGCATTTCAACCTTAAATTATATTAAAAAATTAGAATTATTATTATCATTATATGTGAAATCTTTAATTACAAAAAAATAATTTTGAATTAATTAGTTTAGATATAATTATTAAAAAAATAAAATCTAAAATTTTTTGTGAAAAATCTAATAATAAATTTTATTAAAATTCAGGCATAATGCAATTCTTGTGCTAGTATTAAAATATGCTACAATCCAATTAACATGCTTCTTTTAGTAAGGGGTTTATTTATTTATTTATTTTTGCTAGGGTGATTGAATTGATTTCTTACTTCCTTCAGACAACTACCGTCCTACCCGTATGTCCCCTCCCCCTCCACCTCCCGTTTAGTAGTTTTTTGGTTTCCTGTCTTTTAAAATGGTAAGAAAGAATTCCTGCCTATTAATATTTATCTATTAATTATTCTTTAAAAAATAAAATTATTTCATAGTCTTTTTAAATAAAACAAATGCTATGGATTGCTTTATCAATTTTTAAGATGTTATTTTGATGAAATTTATTTGATTCATAATATCTGTAATTTTAATAAATTCATGCAATTCTTTAAAATTATTTGTAGTTTTACTCTCTTTTTTTTTTTTTAATTTTGAACATTGAACATCAATTAGCCCACTTGTTTTAAGAGTTTACCAGCTTTAAAAACATATCTGAATATTGTATGGGAAAGTACAAAAATAAGTTATAATCACTTTCTCATTTTTTTTTAAAACAATAGCAATTAAAACTTAAATATATTTATTATTATAATTTTATATATTCTAATACAAAATTATATGGATAATTTGAGAAACTAATATAATATGATTCTGTTCTATATTTGAAATAAATTAATGAATGCATAACAAGTAAAAAGAATGTTTTACAATTTTAAATATATATTTTTTATTTTATTCATCTCATATGCTCCATATCTAAAAATACAAGTCTTTCTTTTGCCCATTACTCAAACTTCATAAAGTTTTAAAATGAGTCTAATTTTTTATCAGCATTTTTTGTTATCTATTTTTATTATTTCTTTATCTTTGATATAATTTTTATATTCTCTTTAATTATAATATTAATTTCTCTATTTAAATTTATTATATTACTAGTTATAGCTAAGGCCGTGGGTAAGAAATGAATTTATCTTTATATTGACTTAGTCTAAGATTTAGATCTAAATGATTCAGATTATTATATAAAGATGTGTTAGTGTTGTGTTATAATTTATGTTTTTCAATTTATGACTGCAAGTATTTTTATTATGTGAAGTATATATTATTGAGACCATAGCTTTATAATGTATCTTATATATTAATGCTACACGAATTAATCATTCTAATATTTTATAATTATGAGTTTTTCCTCTTAAACTATACTCTTTAATATACTTTCATCATTTAATGACATAGATGTATATAAAAAGATAGGTCTTATGACTTTATAAAAATCTTCTACGATTATTTTATTTCTATTTATTATCTTATTATTCTTTGAGCTACCCGAACTATTTAACTTGATCATGCTAGCTAATTTACATAAAAAACTTTAACCAAAAATTAATTACTGATGCTGGAAATGACCACCGGCTCATTCTCCTAAATTTTAATTTTAATTTTTGTTATTTTTTATTGATCTAAATTACATTTAATTTTAATTTTTTTTAGTTTTGTACTTTTCAAAATTTTTTAAAAATATAAATATATGAAAAATATTTTAGGGATTATAAAAATTATTTTAATTAGAATTGATAAAAATTTAAAAATGATGAATTTTATGACATAATTTTAGAATGTTATTAAAAAAATCTAAATTTAAGAACATAGGTTGGATTAAATTGAGGTCCTATATTCCATACACGCCCGTATATTATATATGATAGGCTTGGACTTGCAATATTGGCATTTACAT
>CANYBF010375502.1:0-11541 GCA_948192965.1 Dalechampia spathulata
CCCTTGTACTGTTCCAATATCATGGAATTCATTATTTAATTAAAAGCCTTTCAAGCAAATCAAATAATGAATAATGCCTTTCATTGATTAAAACATTCAAGTACAATAAAACATGATGCTCTAGAGCATACACTAACAAAATAGACCCAGTATAAATTGTGCACAATCATATAGAAAATAAATTAAATATTATAGGAACATCAAAAGGAGAATACAAAGCATGATTGCATTCTCACAAACATAAATTATTATGAAAATATAGTTGATGAAATGATGAATGCACTACAATTATGCTTATATAGTAAAGTATAAAGAGCAATGATGTTCAAATATAGTATTTGATATAGGAAAAGTCACAATGGATCCTTTATGGTATTTACCCCTATCTTTACATAGTATGCTATATGCATTGCTTATAACAGATAAAGAATGTTGTAAAGTGATATGATATGATACAGTTATATTGCTTGATGATTGTTCATCATGATTTGATTTCATTATGTTATCTATGATATGTGATCATATTATTTACTCATTTTATAGTACCATTGAGTTTTATATTCAATGTTTATCATTTGATGAATGCAGGGCCAGGACCTTCAGGCGAGTGTTTAGATTTACTGATCTACAGTTAGAAGAGGTTGCAATTTTGAAGAATCCTATTCTCGGAGCAGTTTTGGACGAATGTAACATATTCCAAGATATCTTTTACTTTTATAGCTTGTTGTATTAACCTTTATAGTAGTAATACTTATATTATGAACGTTTATCATGTGTAATATCGATACCATTAAAGTTTGTAAAACTAAATACATAAATTTCATATGATAGATGACTGTATGGTTATAAATGATAGATATATGATATATGCACAGGACATAATGGATGTATATTATTGTGTATTGATATTACTCATGTTTACATATATCATTGGATCATAGGTACACATTATTTAATACAGTTAAATAAATTAAAATAAAAAAATTGTACAAATCCCTTGTAGGATGATTAATGATTTCCTTACTTAGGAAGTTATTCATTATTCTATGGGAGCGTGTTGCATTAGGTTTAGGTGTGACAATCCTAGCTCATGTATGCAAAAGCAAGCTCATGCATTACAAACATTCACATATATAATAACTTATATTATGATGATTATGGACTTGATATACTACTTATGATGCAAAACCCAATGATCTTTTGCTTGAAGGATTCATCACCAAGGTATTTAACCCTTGCTTAACTCAAGTAAGTCAAAAATAAGTTTTCCAAAATACCCTTGAAACATGTTTTCAATTTAACTTAGGACTAGTTATCTAAACCTAATTGGTAAAGCTTTCAAAAATGTAATGAATAGGAGAATTGATTTTAAAAACCAAGTTTGAAACTTAATAAACAAATCAAAATAACTTAGCATATGAATAATAAAAGCGAAGCTCACTTAAATATAAAAGAAAATTTTTTTTAATTTATTACTAAAAGTTGAATGAATACAAAGCATCCTAAAGGGTGTATTTATAGTGTAAAGCTTTCCTAAATTTAAGGAGAATAAACTATACTAGGAAAATACTAAAATAAGAAAATAAAAATCATATCTTAATTAAGAGAAGATATGCTTCCAAAATAGGGTATGGGAAGCTTCTTGTACATTAAGAAACCTTAATTTTTGTTTATCACTTTATTAGGTAAAAGGAAGCTTCTTATTGGATAAGTAAGCAAGGTTCTAAGGCTGATTTATTAGGTTCAAGTATTCAACAGCCTAACCCAAGTCAAAGGAAGCTTCTTGAGTTGCATGCAATCATATTTGATTGCAGTTTAATATTAACCCAAACCATCAGGCCTTGTACAAGCTCAATAATATTTAATGTAGTCTTCTACTTGGACCAAATACACATGTTGCAACTTATTTATTTTATTTTCCACCAAATCATCCATGTAGCTCATATTCTCCTTATTGTGTGAATTAAGCTTGGATACTAATACTTGATAATAGCTTTGAATCTTTGTTTTTAATTACATGGCCATGTTCCTTGTGATTGGTCCTTCTTTGCAAGTAGAAATATTAAGTCAACTTAATTTTAAATCAAACCTTAAGTCAACTTAATTCAATATTAGTGTTTATGTCAACTTAAGTCAAACCTTAGTCATGCATAAATTAAAACACTAAAAATTTAAATTTAAATCTATTCAATTATAAATTTTATCTTAAAGTTCCTTTTAGTACACCTTTTGCTTTCTTTTGCTTCCTTTTATTTCTTCTTTTACAACCTATATAATCTAATTATATATTTCAAATGTAGAAACCCCATGTTACATTTAGGGAGTAGATGAAAAGAGAAATATAATAGACTTTAAGATAAAGCAGGGCTTAGAGGCCCTATTTACCAAAATTGTAAAAATGCATATGTTCAATCTTATTGGACCTAGTCCATAATCATCATCATGCAAACATTCATTCTTTCATACTTATATTATGTATAAATTGAATTCTCTCTCTTAAGTTTCAGTTTCAAATTTTTAAAATAAATTAAAAACTCTTGTTAGGCTTACAATTTGAAATATATGATTTAACTTTATATTAATTTCATTGAATAAATTATTTATCAATATTAAATAACCATCTAACCAATAACATATTAAATATTTAAATGATATTTAAATAATAATTTATCACATAGATATCAAATATAAAAAAAACAAGTAAAACCAAATCAAAATCTTTATCATACTTAAATTGATCCCTTAAAAATTTTAATCCAAATAAAATATTTATTATTTTTCAAAATTAGTAAAATTTTATTTACTAACTGATGCGGAATCTAATGGTAAGTATGCCATAAACCCTTACACACACTAAGATATAACTCCAATGGAAGAATAAACCCTCGCCCTATTGAACCCTCAAACTAATAAGTATAGAAACGCAAATGATAAGGTTATGGAAGAAGAGAAAATGCCACAAATAAATTGATAAATTATCCCTAATTCCTACAATTAGAAGAAAGTAAATCCTCACTTCCTATCTAAAACATCACATGCATAAATCATGAAGAAAATAATAAATTGATTGATCAAAAGATGATTTGAAAAGGTTTAGAAAGGGTCCTATTTATAGTAGTACCTAATCCTCATCCTTCAAGGATTTGGAAGTCTTAATCTAAGTTAGTTTTGGAAAGTCTAATCCAAGAAGGACTTGGTTGTTTTACTCCTACTCTAACTTAGAAGATAAATAAATAAAATAAGTCTAAAATTACATAGAAATTCATGTAAGCCAATTAGGCTAAGAATTGACCTATTTTCTTTTCCTTATTGGGTTTTCAACAAGCCTAACTTATGGCCTAGCATGTCTAACTCCTTTATAGGCTTATAAAATAAGGCTATGGCTTCATAATTAGACCCAAATGGCATTCTTTAGGCTCCCTTATCCTCCAAACTCACCTCAAGCAATGTTATGGCCTTAAGCAACCCGTTAAGCTCTAAATAACACTTGTAGAAGGCTTGTTCTTGCAGGTCCATTGTTATTTATTCTTGAATGAATAAGTTCATGGCTACTTTATATTTCTTGGCTCGTGGCCTTGTAACTAGAGCACTTGGAAGAGTTAGTGGTTCTTCCTTTAAGCTTCTTGTGTTCTCTTGAACTCCATGTAGATCCATATCATTCCCACTTTCTTCAAAAAGATTTTTCCTCAAATATGCATTCATATCAAAGGGAGACAACTCACTAACATTGAAAGTAGCTGAAACCTCATACTTACCAAGCAAGTCAATCTTATAGGCATTGTCATTAATTTATTCCAACACTTGGAAAGGGCCATCCCCCCTTGCATCTAGCTTGGTTCTTCTTTTCTTTGGGAACCTTTCCTTTCACAAATTCACCCAAACCCAATCTCCAGGTTTGAATATCACTTGCCTTCACCCCTATTTTCTATTTCAGCACACTCTTTATTCTTTTTCTCTATATTTTTTTAAGCCTTTTCATGCATTGATTTCACCAATTCTACCTTTCTTTTTCCATCTAAACTAGAAAGCTCATTTAAAGGCAAAGAAGATAAATCCAAAATAGTTAGTGGATTAAAAAAATACACAAGTTTGAATGGTGAATATCCTATGGAAGAATGAATACTTCTATTATAAGCAAATTCAATGAAAGGTAAATCCTCTCATGTCTTTAAGTTTTTCCCCACTATAGCTCAAAGCAATATCCCTAAAGTTATATTCACTACTTCAGTTTACCCATATATTTGTAAATGGCAAGTTGTTGAATAAAGCAACTTAGTTCCAACCTTACCCCATAAAACATGTAAAAAACATGAAAAGAACTTTGCATCTCTATTAGAAACAATGGCCTATGGCACCCTATGCAATCTCATAGCCCTTTTAAAGAATAAGTCAGCAACATGAATAGCATCATCACACTCATGACAAGCAATAAAGTGAGCCATTTTACTAAACCTATCAACTACAACAAATATGCTATCTCTACCTCTCCTAGTTCTTAGCAATCCAAGTACAAAATCCATAGATGTATTAGTCCAAGGTGAGCTAGGTACAAGCAAAGGCATATATAAACCATGAGGCATAATCTTAGATTTTGCTTGTCTACATGCAATACAAGTATTACACGCTCTCTCAACATCCTTATGCATGTGTGGCCAATAGAACTGTTCATTTAGCATATCATAAGTCTTATATACCCCAAAGTGTTCCATTAATCCCCCACAATGAGACTCTAACACAAGCAAATCTCGTATAGAACATTTAGGCATACCAAGTTTATTTTCTTTAAATAGAAAATCATCATGACTATAGATTTTGTTAATTGCTCCATGTTCACATGCCACATATACATTACCAAAATCGGCATCATTAACATATAGACCCTTAATGTGTTCAAATACAAGTAACTTTGAATTAAGGGTAGAGATTAAGGCATACCTTCTTGATAATACATCAACCATAATATTTTCCTTTTCATGCTTGTATTGAATCACATAAGGAAATTGCTTAATGAATTCAACCCACTTACCATGCTATTTGTTGAGCTTTCCTTGTCCCTTGAAGTGCTTAAGGGATTCATGATCAATATGAATGACAAACTCCTTGGGAAGTAAGTAGTATTGCCAATTAAGGCATACAATTCCTTATCATAGGTTGAATAGTTAAGTTGAGCTCCTTTTAGCTTTTCATTAAAGTAGGAAATTGGTTATTTTCTTGCATTAAAATTGCTCTAATTCCCACACCTAAAGCATCACACTTAATCTTAAAAGTTTTATTGAAGTCAGGTAAGGATAGAATAGGGGCCGATGTTAATTTCTCATTTAATGTGTGAAACACATGTTATTGTGCTTCCCTCCCCCCTCCTCCCCCCTCCCCCCCCCCCCCAATTTAAAAGTGACTTCCTTCTTCATTACCTCTATGAGTGGTGCTATAATTGAAGAGAAATCTTACATAAACCACCTAAAAAAGTTTGCTAAGCCATGGAAGCTTCTTACATTAGTCACAGTCTTAGGCACAGACCACTCTTTTATAACCTTAACTTTCTCCTAATCAACTTCAATTCTCGATGCACTCATAATAAAACCAAGAAACATAAGTCTATCTATACAAAAGGTGCACTTTTTAAGCTTAGCATAAAACTTTCCATCTATTAAAGTTTGTAAAACTAACCTAACATGCTCAATGTGTTCTTCAAGAGACTTACTATAAATGAGTATATCATCAAACTATACAACCACAAATTTCCCTAAGTAGGCATGCAATACATGGTTCATAAGCCTCATGAATGTGCTAAGTGCATTAGTTAAATCAAAGGGCATTACTAACCATTCATACAATCCATACTTAGTTTTGAAAGTAGTTTTCCATTCATCTCCAGTTTCACCTTAATTTGATGATATCCATTCATTAAATCAATTTTAGTAAAGCAAAGAGCCCCATGAAACTCATCCAACATATTATCAAGTCTAGGGATAGGGTGTTTATACTTTACAGTGATTTTATTAACTACCTTGTAATCAGCACACATGTGCCATATGCCATCCTTTTTAGGCACCAATAAGACTAGAATGGTACAAGGACTAATGCTCTCCTTTACCAATCCTTTTTCTAAGAGTTCATCCACTTGCCTTTGAATCTCCTTAGTCTCTATAGGGTTGCTTCTATAGGCTTGTCGATTAGGAATTATAGAGCATGGAATAAAGTCCATTTGATGTTCTATGCCTCTCAAAGGTGGTAATTCATTACGCATCTCATCAGGAAAAATATCAATAAATTCCTACAACATTGAAACAAAACTAGAAGGTAAATCATCAAGGTTAATGTCAGTGTTAGCAAACAAAATTTCCTTATACCTAAGAAGCAAAATAGGCTTCTTTAAGTAAATAACACTCTTAACCTCTCTCATTCTCATATAAAAATTTTGTTTCTTTTTCTCTTCTCTCTTATTTTCATTCACCAAAGGACCATTAACTTGTGTACTTTCTTTTCTAGCCTCTTTTTCCTCATTCTTTCATTTTTTCTATTTTTCTCCAAGGAGGCCAAAACTTCACTCCCTTTTATTCCCAAGGCTGAAACCTCTCTCTCCCTCTCAAGTATTTTCTTTTGATCTTCATACATTACTTGAGGTGATAATGGAGCTAGCACCACCTTCCTTCCCTCATGAGAAAATGAATACCTATTATTATACCCATTATGTAGAACTCTCCTATCAAGTTGTCATGGTCTTCCTAACAGTAGATGACTTGCTTGCATAGGTACAACATCACAAGCTACTTCATCTTTGTACTATCCTATAAAGAATGGCATAGCATGTCACCTTCACTTCTCCACAATCACTCAACCATTGCAAATTATATGGTTTAGGATGTTTGTTACACGCCAAGTCTAACTTCTCCACCATACTTACACTAGCAACATTGGTGAAACTTCCACCATCTATAATCATAGAGCATACTTTTCCATTGACCAAGCATCTAGTGTGAAATATGTTTTCACAATGGTCAAGGCTTTCTTCCTTCATTTGCATATTCAAAGCACGCCTGGCAACCAAACTCTTACCATGTTCAGCAAACACTACATCATTATTTTCTTCTGTCTCATTGTCACTACAATTGGTCAAGGAAGGTATCTCATCTTTAGATTCAGAATATAATTTTTCATACTCCATAGTGAACATGAATCTTTTGTTAGGACATTGAGAAGCAATATGTCCTTTTCCCAAGTACCTAAAGCACTTGATTTCCTTACTAAAGGCTGAAGGGTTAGAATTGATTGTGTCAATTAAATTCAACCCCTAATCATGCAAGAATATGTGTATGAGATGATTTAAGCAATAATCAAGGAGTCCAACTTTTATGGGACTATTCACTTTTCATATAAGATGTCTCAATAGCCTTTAAGGTGTCCCAGTTGTGTTAGGACTCTTCAAAATTCATAAAATAAGTGTCCTTGTTAGTTTAGGACTCTTCTCTAGCACAAGCAACTTGCAATTTCACAATAGAACAAAGGATATTTTCTTTTTCTTATCTTTTCTTTTTGTTTTTCTTTTTTTTAATATTTAGTAATAAGACATATAACTAGAATGAAGCATACACAACATTCAAGTAAAACTAGAAACTTAAATAAATAAAATGGCACATAATAGAATAGAAACAAATAAAATAAAACCCTAAGAACTAAGATAAATAAGAATTTACTTTGCTTTTATCTTTGATACCAAAGGATACAAAACCTAATGGCAAGTATGCTACAAACCCTCACACACACTAAGATATAGCTCCAATGGAAGAATAAACCCTCGCCCTATTGAACCCCCAAACTAATAAGTACAAAATCGCAAATGATAAGGCTATGGAAAAAGAGAAAATGTGACAAATAAATTGATAAGTTATCCTTAATTTCTAATGCAATTAGAAAAAAGCAAATCCTCACTTCCTATATAAAAACACCATACACATAAAGCATGAAGAAAATAATAAATTGATTGATCAAAAGATGATTTAAAATGGTTTATGAAGGGTCCTATTTATAGTACTATCTAATCCTCATCCTTCAAGGATTTAGAAGTCTTAATCCAAGTTAGTTTTGGAAATTTTAAACCAAGAAGGACTTGGTTATTTTACTCCTACTCTAACTTAGAAGATAAATAAATAAAATAAGATTAAAATTACATGGAAATTCATGCAAGCCAATTAGGCTAAGAATTGACCTATCTTCTTTTCTTTATTGGGTCTTCAATAAGCTTAACTTATGGCCAGCATGTCTAACTCCTTCATAGGCTTATAAAATAAGGTTATAGCTTCATAATTAGACCCAAATGGCATACTTTAGGCTATGTTATCCTTCAAACTTGCCTCAAGCAATGTTGTGATCTTAAGCACCCCTTTAAGCTCTAAATAACACTTGTAGAAGGCCTGTTCTTGTAGCTTCATTATTATTTATTCTTGAATGAATAAGTTCATGGCTGCTTTATATTTCTTGGCTCGTGACCTTATAACTGAACCACTTGGAAGAGTTAGTTGTTCTTCCTTTAAGCTCCTTTTGTTCTCTTGAACTCCATGTAAATCCATATCATTAACTTCTTAATATATCTAATGCATGAATATCAAATTTGTTAACCAAATTAGTAAATTGAATATGATCAAATTGATGAAAACCAATTAAACATATATCATGAACATCTTATGTACATAACATTAATGCATTGAATTAAAATTCTTTTAATTTTGAATTAAAAACCATTCTTATTGTTCCATAATCATTTTAATATGTAAATATATTGATTCATAACATGTTTATTAATTAAACATACATAAAACAATCATAAACAACAAGTATGAAACATAAGAATAATTCAGTAATCATGTATAATAGGGAAATTAAAATGATTTTCTCTCAAATGTTTTCAAAATAGTAATGCAATATTTTTTAATAGAAAACAAGTTTAATGAGTTTAAAACACATGGTTAAAATTTTATGGCAAAATTCTACATAAAACACCCTCAAACATAGAAAAATGCAAGCATCATATAAGCTAAAAAATCAAAAAATTAATGTTTTCAATCAATGATTGCAAAAAACCCATGGCTCTAATACCACTATTAGTTAAAAATATGATTAATAGTAATGGAAAAATTTTTAAATTTTTATATAAAATATGTTTTCAAGGATCTTTGCGTATAGAAGACATGACATAAGGTGAAGTAACTCTTACATTTTAATCGATCTCCTTCAATCTTGATCATCATAAAAGTTATAGCAAATTTTCCTAATCCCCAATGTATATGATCTTTAAACTATCCAAACAAGTTAGAGAATTAGATTAGCAATCAAATTACAAAATCATTTTAGAGACTAGTAGAAATGAAAATAAGAAAGGTAGAGGAATAAATGTTATATTGTTTTTCGATCCGTGAATGTTCTTCCTTGAATCTGAATGTTGGCTTCTTTTATTTGCTTCAAATTTTCTCTAATTTTCTATAAAAGAACATGAGAAAGAAGAGAGGAGATAGAGATATCAGTTTCTGAAATCTAAAATCATATTTTAATTAACCTAATAGGGCTTAAGTAGCACTAGGGCTAATTAGGCACCTTATGTGTCATGACACATAAGGTGCTTTAATCCAATCAGCATATGATATGTCTAACACATCCTAAAACCCTAATTAGGCATGTGACAATCACATGACCATCCTCCTTCAATCAAGTGATACATGTGCACTGTACATGCAAACTTGTATCATTCATACCTAGAGTTCCACTTATCAGAATTGCATGATCTTGTTATCAAATTGAATCTCTTTTCATGCTCTATCCAATAAACATGAAAAATCCAAGTTATCTCATTACCTTGAAATAATATCTCATATTGAATCAAGAATTATTCTTTATTTCTACTCCTTTAACTTTTATATGTGACCTTTTGGGTTCTTGACATGTTGGTAACATATTGTAATATTATTAATTAACATTTATTAACATTATATGTAAGTCAAAAGTGGTGTCTAATCATACATCATGACTATTTAAATGTCAAGAGATCATTAGTTTGACTACAACCCTTCCATATCAGATACTACTGCAATAAACTCCTTTCACTATCCATTATCTCATTTAGATTTGAGTATGGATGTCATGCCTTTCAGAGGTACGACATGCTCCCATAGAATAATTAATGATATCGTATAATAGAAATCACTAATTACTCTACAAGGGATGCGTAAAAATTTTTTTATGTGTCGTTCTAAGTTTTATGGAAGTATTGGTCGCAAATAACATTTTCATATTTACTGCCTTAATATTATTTTAAATTGCTTAAATTAGAAACTTTAATCTACTCCAAGTCCTTGCCTTCAAAGAGTCTCCTGCTAAATTGGTGCTTTGGGAATTCATGCTCACCACCCATCTTTTAACCTATGTCCATCAAATGATGAATGCTGAGTATATAACTCAGTGGTGCTTTAACACATAACATAGGAAAATATAATCATAATTATATCGTGTAACATATTAGTTCTTGTATTCATTTCATCATAAATATAACATCATAAAAATACTTTTTCTTAACATCTCTACATGAACATCATATATTCATGTCATAAATAGACAGATCATTATTCAGTCTAATCAAAACATTATCAAGTTTATCTTCATAAAACTTGTTACTCATTTCTTTAAATGCATTAGGCTTTTCATTTAATTCTATAAAAATAGCCTTGATTCAATATTGTTTACCATATACTACTACCCTTTCATTTCATTACTCATAAAAATATACATATCATTTAGACATTATAATTTCCATTTTACTATATCGATAATTCAATTGCTTGAAATATCATATTCTTATGTCATTAGCATTTTCTAATGCTAAAACATATAACTTCATTTCATCATAATTTCATAGCAATATACATTGCTTAACATATAATTAACCAATATCATCACTTTCATAAACATTTTAAACTATAATAAAATTTTTGCAAATTTCCTAATTACTACCTTTCACTTTATAACATATCTCTCTTTCTACAATTAACATAAATAACATCAATGAAAATAGCATATTCCATCATACATTACCATAAATCACTATTCAATACAATACCCATATAACCATGATTCTGGTGCACTCCTCATTCATTTCTATGTACATTCTTACAATGGAGCATTAATGCCAAACATTGCATATAGATCATCATATAAAATTGAATTGTGTCATGAAATAAAAATATATATATATATATGTATCAATATGTCATGCACTTCCTTTTATTCTCCATATCATGTCATGTATATGAATATGTCAATCAATGTTTCATGACATGATGTGGATGCTTTATCCCATGATGCCAAAATAAACATATGCAAGCATCATGATATCATGCAATTCCTGCATCATTCACTTCATGTAGCATGATTTCCATAAGACATTCATTTCACTTTACATCCTTTCAAGTAGCATACATTTCACATAGCATCAAATGCATATAGATTTCATTTCATATCACATAATTTCCATTAGAATTATTTGATCATCATTTT
>CANYBF010376734.1:0-18816 GCA_948192965.1 Dalechampia spathulata
TTTCTTAAATGCAATTTCTTTTTACCTTAAGTTTGTCTTTACTTTTTAAATGCTTTTCATTAATTTACCTTTTCATCTACTTTTATTACTTTGTTATTTACTTTATTTAGTTATCATTTATGATTCATTGATCATCATTAACATAATTGAGGTATGAATTATTATTTAGAACTTCTTGATTTCATGAAATGCTTAATTCATCTTTGTATGTCTGGCCATCATATTAAGATATTAAATTACTATTGATTAATGAGAATTAGCATTAGTAGTGGCAAATTCATGATCAATCACTCTAGTTAAAGGATTATTAGAATCTACTTCTTGAGAATAATTAATATGACATATGATTTAATTGACTCATGTTTACATCTGTAAAGTGAGGATTTTATGGAAAATAATGTGAGTATATATTATATAAACATGAGAATGCTATATGATACTAATAGAAAATGTCATTCATATATTAGATTGGCTAAGTATTATTCATATTTGATTTAGTTAATTAAGATTTAGAGGATCATTCTTATTACTTTTAGTATAACTTATATCATTTTATTGTGACCTAATAAAGAATTGGAGACCTATAATGTTTCATATGAATGATCAAAATAAAACCATTCCCTGTGTTCGATATCCTTCTTCCTCTATACTAAGTCCTAGAGACTGGGGGATTTAAATTATGTAAAAACCATATCTTTATCATTATTATTATCACACACCTAAATCTACCTCATCAATGCCAATTCACATGATGCACTGTGTGCTTACGATTACGCTCGCATGCTTGCCTGCTTAGGATAATTAATCCTAACTAAAATGGTAAAATCGATTTTGGAAACTCATAGAATAGATCTCCACCACCCGAGCCCAATCTCTGAAGGGTTTAACTAGCACTCACGCTATGGGTCGGTTGGACCAATCCAGAACCATCCGGTGGTGACTCCCTTATGACTCTTTCGAGTCTGTATCATTCCCTAAGGGAACCCCTTAGGAAGACTACTCTTTTGCTTCAAGTGCGGTCCCCAGTCTATGACTTTCGCAAACCTCGCTCTGGGCCCCGGTAGAAACCGACGCTCACAGTACTGTACATCAAACTCTAATAACAGGATCAACCATCTAGAAAGCTTCCTTACTAATGAAAGAGCCTCATACAAGTACTTTATAGGATCAACCTTAAAGATCACCTAAACTTTGTATGATTGAAAGTAGTGCTTAAGCTTCTTAGTGACCCAGATTATAGTCATGCACAACCTCTCAATAGTGCTATAATTACATTCTGTTGGCAATATTTTCTTACTTAGGTAGTAGATAGCATGCTAAACTCTAGCTTTATTCTCTTGAGCAATCATAGCACCCATTGATTCCTCCTCCAAGGCTAGATAGAGCAACAGGTTAAAGAAATAATGCTTTACCCTCTTGAATGCAAACTAGCAGTTCTCATCCCAAACCAAAGGCTAGTTCTTATTCAAAGCTTAAAGATGGGCTCATAGATAGTAACAAGCTTAGTATTGAATTTGCTAATGTACTGGAGCTACCTTAGAAATCCCTAGACTTTGGTCTTAGTTCTAGGAATAGGCAACTCATAGATTGACTCTACCTTGTTAAAATCTAGTTTGATACCTCTCTAACAGCTTGTCAGATGTCACCTTGAATGTGCACTTTTTCAGATTTAGCCTGAGCCTATACTTCTCAACCCATGTGAGAAATTTATCAAGAATAACTGGATGCTCTTCTCTGGTAGGAGTCTTCACCATCATGTCATCCATATAAACTTTGACCACCTTATGGATTAGATCATGGAACATGATTGTTGCAACTCTCTCGTAAGTAGCACCATCATTCTTTAAGCCAAAGGGCATGACCTTATAGTAATAGGTCCCCCATTCTATGATGAAAGCTATCTTCACTTTATGAACAATGGCCATAAGAATCTAATTGTACCCAGAAAACCCATAACTAAAAGAGTACATAGCATTAGCAGATGCACTATTGACCAACATGTTGATATGAGGCAAAGGAAAGTCCTCCTTTGAGCATGCCTTATTTAGATCATTATAGTCTGAATAAACCCTGACCCTACCATCTTTTGAACCATATTGGTTAACTATTTTGAGGAACTTAGCATCCAACTACTTTTAGATATCATCCTTAACCTTTTAAACCCATTCTGGTCAGAGCCTACATAGTATCTGCTTAACTGGCTTGAACTTAGGTCTAATTAGATTTTTATATTCCACTATAATTCTATCGACACCCAGCATGTCTTCATAACCCAAAGAAAAGGCTTTTATATGCTATTTTAACACTAATAATTTATGTTCTATCATTAGGAATTAAATTTGATGCAATTTGGAGAGGACAGGGCCTGCCATTTGTATCAATATTAACAGTTTCAATACATGATGTGTTAATATAAGAATGATCATATAATGTTCATATTCATGCACAATACCATCATAATACATATCATAAACATAAGCAAAGCTATTTTTCATTACATTAAACTTTGAATAAATTACATCATCATGTGAGATAGAGACATCATCATCCTCATCAAAAATCTCATCAAAAGTACTATATACAAATGTAGCAATGTCCTAGTAGACCTTTTAAAGAAGTAGATGCTTTATATCTTAGCTCTATAGCTTAGATTCCATTATGGCAACTATAGTATATTCTAACTCAAGGTGACGAGTGGTGAGATTAGTAATATCACCAAAGATTTGAAAGGCATCATCAAGGCTGATGGTGGAAGAAGTGGCAATGACCTTCTTAGATATTATTAAGTTTGAAAAGTCATAGACATCACTAAAGATTATGAACTATTGGTCAAAGAAATCATCCGAGTTAGGCAACTTGGGGGCACGGTAGTGTTGCATCTCTCTCTGGATAAAGGCAACCATCTTTCACTCTTCAGGCTTGTCTGATGTATAAGGATAATGCAATATCTCTCCTTCTATATGGCTATAGGGATGTTGAACTTTACCGGACCCTTAACATCTTCTCCATGGCAGGACTCTGTTAGTAAAAATATGACTCAGGTACTCTGATGGTGGCAATCTTAAAACCAATTATAAGAGGGAAATCCTCTTTGATGTAAGTTAAGGCAACTATATCATCTATTGCAATAGTAACCATACCCTCATCATGTGGAAAATTAATCTTCTAGTGTAGGGTGGATGATACACATCCTAGGGGATGGAACCATGGTTGGCCTAATAGTGAAGCAAATGACACTAGAATATCAAGAACTATGAACCCCACCACCAACTCAATTGGTCTGACAGCAACAATGGCAATGAAGGTGCCAATAATCTCTTATTAGACTCATCATAAGCCTTAATGATAGTCTTAGGTGGCTTAAAGTCTAAAGGTTAGATCCTGAGCTTAGGAAATACCTTGAGAGGATAGATATTGATGCCAAAATCATCATCCACCATGACGTAAGGAGTGGAGAAGTTCATGATATGCACCCTGATGAAGAGTGCCTTATTGTGATGAATAACCTTGGCCGATAAATCCGTATATGAGAAAGTGATCATGTTAGATCATAACTCTCGGTTCATCAAGTAGCTCTTCATGCTGAAAGTAGAGGTAGATGGAGAAATCCTCATGCTAGAGAGTGCCTCAATGACGGCTCATCAATGCTGCTGGGAAGATAGCACCAAGTCCTAAATGCTAATGTTAGCCTATATCTTCTTCAACTGCTTGATGATAACACTATCAAGCTGAGTAACCTTATCAACAGGTTACAGAGCTGGAACACTACTTAGAATAGCTTCATCCTTGATGAGTCTAGCCTTTGTTGACTTCCTTGGAGCATCTGAATTCTTCCTAAGATTAGGAGAAGTAAACATCTTACCACTATAAGCTATGCTACAAACTCAAGAGGACATCTTATTAGCACCTAACCCCTTCTGCTGCTTAAGAGCCTTAAATGTTACCTTGGCTGCCTTGGTAGTCCTGACCAACTCACCTTTCTTGGAACTCTAAACCCCTACCAATTCAGACTTCTAGAAATCTTAAGTAGGTACAGACTCATCCTTTGAACTATTGTACCATTTGTTAATGGCACAAATATTAAACCCATCATCAGGCTAAAAGTTAATAGTATGTAGCTGAGCAATCTCCTCACTGCCAAGAGGATAAAAGAAGTTAAGAACCAGGGGTTAGAACCAAGGATTCTGGAAACCCTAATTGGAGCATGTAAGTGTAGTTGGCTTTATGGTAGTTAGGCCATAAGTTTTTGTTGGTTGAGGGTTTGGATTTCTCAAGATCTTCAAGCTCACCCGAATTAATGAGGTCATAAATGACCTGCCTAAGAGAGTGGCAATCATTAGTGTTATGGTCATGATATTGATCATAATGGTAGTAAGTTTTGATGTCTATTGAGGCTTGGGGTGGTGTTTGGAAATTTAGCTTAAGTGGTTTAATGAGTTTGGCTTTAAAGCTATGCTAAAAAACCTTAGAAAGTGGCATCCCAAGATTTAAGTACCTCAAACACTAGGTAGTGTTTTAGAGTATGGGATTTGGTGTTTATAAGGCATTGATATAGTAGGATTTGTGTTATGTTTGGGTGTATGTGATGGTTTTGGGATTGAGGAAGGAAGGCTCATTCTTCTTCAACCCCTTAGTTTGCTCAATCCATTAGCCAATAGAATTAATTCCTTAAAGGTATGGAATGTCTGATACTTCAACTTATCTTGGTATAGTGGCAAAAACACCATAATAAGCTTATTGATCATGCCTAACTAGGATGGCTTCTATCTAAACAACACTGCTTTGTCCATCTATTGGCTAAAGTAGTCCATGAAAGACTCATTAGCTTTCTGCTTCACCATCTCCATATCTAGCAGAGTGATATTGAAAGGGATTTAAACCTGTACTACTTGCAGAAAGTAGTACAAAGAGGCTTCCACTCAATCGTGGTTGCCTTGTTAAGACTGTGATACTAAGCTAGCACTAGTCCCTTTAGAGAAATTAAGAATAATTAGACTATCTACTCATCTGATAAATCTATAGTACTCATCATCATTGTGTAAGTCTTGAGATGATTCTTCAGATCTCCAAGCTCACAGTACATAGAAACATCCAAGAGTTTGAACTTAGTAAGCAACCCCTTAATATCTTAGATTGACACCTCATCAAAGTCAAGGTTAGGCTCATGCCCTTGGTCTTTATGATAGACTATAACTATTCTATCTTCTATTTTAAAATAGAGGTCTCAAACTTGTGAACATCATACATATGAAGTGAGACCTCATCACTTATCTTAGCATTATACAAATTAATTGCCTTCCCTTTATCCTTCACAAGAGCTGGCGGGGTGATGAAATCTTAAGATTGAGAGCTTCCTAGATCTGTTATTATAGAAGAGTCTTGAAGTCATTGATCAAGAGCTTGGCCATAGACTTATCGATTAGATGCTATAATGTAACAAGTAAGGAATTATCTAGCACTAAGTAGAAAGTGTCAGATGGTGAAGTGTAAGTCTTAGCAGGCTATGAGTTTGACATGATCTACATATGATAGAGAAAGTTAGCATGAATACATATGTATATATATGCAATTGCATATGATGCATATAATGTGACATATGATGCATGACCTATGCTAAGAAACATCTAGTGTTATGGCTGTAAAAGATAGTAGTTAATGAAAATCATGCATGAGCATGCATGTATGCTTGTTGGATAGAAAATGAGAAAAAGTTTAATGAACATGTAGCCTACAACAACACTCCCTGCTACCCGTATACCTCCATGAAGATTTACCGGTCTAAAATATCCTAAGTAGGATACTAGCTTAAAGTTACACTGGAAACTCAAGGCATGAAACTCTCAGCATATGAGGCAAGCAAAAGATTATCGTTGCTCAATCATATAAGGGATTTCGGTAAAAATTTGATAGCATTTCAGTATAATCATATTGCTATGATAAGAGAATGCCAAGGGAATAGGCGTATGGTTATGTAACTAATATAGAATCATGAGAAGATTCTAACTCTTAGCAGAGTAAGATGGCATGATCATATTGCTATGATAAGAGAATGCTAGTGGAATAGGTATGAGGTATACAACCAATACAGAATCATGAAAGGATTGTTACTCTTAGTAGAGTAATACAAAGTAATAAAAGTGGTTGGATTTAGGCAAATCCACTGATATGATAGGATATAGATCCATATAGCATGTGAATAAAGGGTCCTAGTTTTAGAATATTACTATGGTTAGCTACATGGACTTTCATATGGTAAGAACAGGCTAAGGTCTCTTACCATATTGTCCACAACCTATCCAATTAAATAGACTCATCTATATAGGATTATACATAATGTCTATCCATCATGAATCATCAATGGTCAATAGTATAAGGCAGGAAGTGGTTAAAGCATATTGGCTTTCTTGAGGAGTCAAATAGAGTCCAAGGTAATCACTCACCCACAATCGTATAAGTGATACCATGTAGGTGTAAACTGTGCATGTAAAATGCAATACAATTACCCCAACTAGAATAGGAAAATTGATATGAAACCCAAAGATTTTGATGCCACCACACTTTCATCGTATGTCCCTAGTGTACTTACCATTATGGGTGGGGATTTTATTGTGACCCAAAGAAAGGCTTATGATACATCGACCAGGGGCCTGTTTAGAGCAAAAACACAATCTTCTCAAGAGGCTACCTCAAGGAATGAGACAGACTCAAAAGAGTCATAAGATGGAGTCACTACTAGATGGTTTTGGAATTGATTCAACTGACTCATTAGCATGAGTTCTGAGTCAAACCCTTTAAAGATGGGTTTAATTGGTGAAGATCTATTCAATCAAAGTTTCAAGTTTGATTTTAACATTTTAGTCAAGTTAATTGTCTCAGGTAGGTGAGAATTCATAAGCATGGCATAAGCACACAACGGGTTGTAACATAGCAACAATCATAAGAGATATAACATCACAAAAATGATGTAGCAATCATAGCATGGAATCATGATATGGCAATAATGGCATGAAAAATAACATATGTATGGTATGCAAAATGACATGGCATAAGCATGACATATGGGATGACATGGCATAGGCATGACATGTAAAATGACATGGTATAAGCATGACATAGGCATGACATGTAAAATGACATGGCATAAGCATGACATGACATAGCATATATCATATAGCAATGATAAAATATACATCATGGCAGATATAAAATAACAAGCAAAGCTACAAGAAATAAAATAAAGGCTAGAGAAAGGGATCAAAGAAGAGATAGGGGATACATAAGGGATTTAAGGCTAAATCACACAAAAATAGAGGAATAATGCCTATTCTATTACAAAGAATCTTCATTGATTCAAAATTTGAGACATTAAGCAATGTCTTATTCACTCAAGAAAAAGTCAAACTTAAATATAATGAGCCAAAAATGTACGAGTGATAATGTAAAAATACAAGCAAAATTGTTAATAGCAAATGAAATTTAGGACTAGGTCAACTAATTCAGTGCCATATGAAAGCAAAAATCAAGTGTCAAAGTCTGATGAATGTAATGGCAACAATCATAAAAAATGTGAATAAACACGAGCCAAGTCATGAAAATCATTCAAAAATAATCAATTTTAGGCAAAATTGATCAATAGCAAAACTGGAATTTTCTAAAATTATATGAAACATCACTTAGAAATAAATCAATGTCCAATTAAGCTAAACATGTCAAGTGACAAGATTAAACATAATTAAGATAACATTAATTGAATAATTAAATGAAATAAGATGATTTAATGGCAAAATCATGAACAATTAATCATACCACAATGAATTGGGAGTCACTAACATCACACAAATGCCAATTAGAGATAACAAACTCAACCAATCAAAGCCAATCATATCAAACATCATAAATTAATAAATTAAATAAGCATTCAACATGACAAATATGATTTAAAAGCTAAAATTAATGAAACATGATCAATGTATCACAAACTCATATCATTAAGGCTACTATGAAGACTTTAGTGCTGTTGAGGACTTTAAGAATCATCAGAAAATAAGTGAAAAATGATTGAAAAATGGCATTTTCTGGCAAATAAGCATCAATGTGTACAGCATATAGGTGGATGTACACCATATAAAGCTCATGTATGGTGCATATAGCACCTTATGTGTCACATATAGTGTAGACAATAAAGAAAATGAGTTTTAAGGCTAAACCATGAATCAAAACTCAAATCTTAGCAGATTCCCAACTATGGCAGATCATTTATGGCATAAACAAGCATTGGACATTATTACATCACTCAAGATTGAAGCCAAATCATCAAAATAAAGCCAAAAAACACAAACCCATAATGAAACTCACCAAAGTATATTAGGCTTCTGAGATCTTGATTCCAAACATGATTAAGGATTTAAGTACAATTAATTAGTCTCTAATCCTAGGTTAATTGCTTAATTAAGTGAGAGTAAAATTTGGCAGAGTTTAAGCAAGTTTCATTAATTTCATACTTCTTTTCCATAAATACAAGGCTTATATTTATAGGTAAGGAGGATAGGATTAAGAAAATCATATTAACAATGTAGGATTTTGGAAATTTTAAGCTATGTATGCAGCATATAGCCTAGAAAAAGGCTATATGCATAACATGTAGTAGTAGATGCCCAACAAGATCCTTTTTTGAAGTATGTGTGTCACCCAATGTAGGCACATTGGAATGTGCACTATAGGTCAAACAAGCATTATTATGTACCTTAAGGCATGGTGTCATATAGAGTATATTAGATTTGTTTGGGAAAAGATTGCCCACCATGCATATATTTTTACGATATGCACCACATGTAGCACTATGTGCTGTGTATATCATGAAATGTATGCTATGTGCTCTACCCTCCACAAGCAAAATGTAACATGCTCCATACATCTAAAACACTCAGGGGAGGTTCAAACGCATATGTGCAAATCGAGCTTAACATCAAGGACCTGTTCCAAGCTGAATCAATGAAAACCTAAAACTACAACACATAAGTGAAAAGTCAGGGTCAACAATTTGCCCCTTGATTAGGATCATTTTGAGATAACACAAGCAAAGGTCATCAAAAAGAGACCTAATCATAACATGACTTTTCACTAAAGCTAGGTAGGTACCTGATTGATGCTTGAGTTAAGGCTTGTAAGATGCTCATGCTGAGATTTGCATGTGCTCATGCTAAGGCTTGCATAATGCTCGTGTTGAGGCTTGCATAATGCTCATGTTAAAGTTTGCATAACGTTCATGCTGAGGCTTGCATAATGCTTATGTTGAGTCTTGCATAATGCTCGTACTGAGGCTTGCAAGGTGCTCATGCTGAAGCTTGTAGCTTTATAAGTGAAACTATGATCCACTGGGGATGTGAAAGTTATCCATTAGGGAAGACTTCATCAAAGTGCTCATGCTATGGCTTGCAACTTCACTGAGGAAGGAAATATGATCCACTAAGGATATTAGGATTGATGTCTTAATTCTGGCATTAGGAACCCGATATATAGGCTAAAACTTATGACTCTACTAAGGAAAAGTGGTTAGGAGCCTAGTGCTCAGGCGAGATGATCAATGCTTGATCAGAGTACTCATACTGAGGCTTGTAACCTAATTCTTCCACTAAGACCCTGGTGCTTAGGTAAGATGATCAATGTTGATCAAAGAGCACTCATACTGAGGCTTGTAACCAAATTCTACTGCTAAGAACCTAGTACTATGGTGAGATGATCAATGCTAATCAAGAAGTGCTAATGCTAAGGCTTGCAACCCAATTATACAACTAGGAGCCTTGTGCTCGGGCCAGATGATCAATGCTTGATCATAGTGCTCATGTTGAGGCTTATAATGTATTTCTACCACTAGGAGCCCGATGCTCAGGCTAGATGATTAACGCTAATTAAGACACTGCTAGATCAATGACTTTGTTATAAGGCTAAAAAAGCATCTGAAATCTGAGTTCAAATGCTTGTTGTTAGGGTTTAAGAGTCAAATGCTTGATCTCGCGATCGCTATCAAGTAGCCAACTATGGAACCTAGATGATCATCTACAGGATAAGAGTTGAACAACTATCAATTCTAAAGGCTTGACTAAAACTAATCGTCTACTAGATCAACTTTTTATCTATGCTAGATATGGAAAAGTAATTTATAAATGAAATTGGAATTGAAATGGTATAGAGAAAATACTTGAATTTATGAGTATCAATCTACTATATTCCGGCTGACTTTTTGGATTTTCAAATACTACAGGTCATGAAAATCGGATTCCCTAAGGAAAATGATCTCCAAAATTCTAAAACTTTTATTAGAAGCCTAATTCCATGAGTGCATCTTTATAGATATCCAATGCACATTAGCATAGCACTTCAGAGGCAGGCACACATTAGTAAAATTTGTTATGTGCTACACATAAAACAAGAAGATTTTAGCAAATAGTGAGGTTTTTGGTGATTCCATTAGGGATTAGGCAATTTGGTTGTTCATAAGCATGAATTGGACATGAGATTAGGCAAAAAGAAAGCAATTTTTTTAGCATAAAACTGAATTCAACTAGTTTAGAAGATACTTAAGCAAGCGTCCGATGTCTGATATGCCTAGCATGAAGGCCTAGTGCACTCGAGTTATGGTGTACAAACCCTGCAAGCTATCGACTGTTTGAACTTTGTATCTTCTGGATTTATAGTGAAACACAATATGCTTGTTGTCATCATTCTTTTGTAAGAATAATATATATTACGCTTCTGTACCAAAACATAACCCGTCTATTCTTCCATGCAGAACTAGACAATGACTCAACAATCACTTTCTACTTTCTTTACTCTTTGCTGCTAGTAGGATGACATTGATTGGAGTCAACTGAGTGAGTTCAGACTCCAGTATCTGAAGATGTTTTAACAAATCTCTGTCAACATTGCTTTCCTATATGCTGCTGTGTAGTTTTGGGATCTAGTTACCCATGTCTTTTAATTTGAACATGTGGAGCTGTGTCCAATGTTCAAGGAGTTTGCTGCTATCCTTAGAATCACATATAGCATGATAGTAATGCTGACAGTGCTGATGGCTACTGGAGAGGTAGTCCTTTATCTGATCAGGGCATTCAACATTAGCCCTATGATAGCAAGATCATTGCTGATTATAGAGGGCTCTATAGATCTTACTACTTTCTTCTGACTATGTGGCCACAAGCTAGTGACTACCCCTTTGTGGCTGAAGACAACAGGATTCCAACTGCTGGTGTAGTTTTTGTTTGTCAACCTATCCGGCCATGAGGATTTGCTAATTAATCCGATAATAGACCAGATAGAGTAGGGTCAAACCCCTTTTTCAATGATCATGGCTGAGGTGATTATAGGGCTTGGATAGAGTGAGACGATGATAGGCTTAACTCCTCAGTGCTAGTTTGCATGGCTAAAAAATTATTCTAGAAAAAGCAATCCGAATCATTTACCCACAATATCAAGCATGGATCATGGATTATATCACATTGGATCATCTAAAACAAGGCAAAAATGATCAAAATCAAAAGTCAAAGTGAGAAAGCTTACCTTTTGATGAATCTCTTAATGATCTTCAAGCTTTAATCCTTCCAAAGTCAAGGTATTCAACCTAATTAACTAAAATCAAGTCAAAGCTAACTAGATCTTTTAAATTTTTGATTGAAATTAAAGCCAAAATTAAGTTGCAATTTCGTAGGTTTAGTTAATTAAGTTTTTTTTTTCTGTTCTCTTTTTTTGGAAAAATTTTGTTAATCCCTTTTTCTTAGAAAATTGTCAAATTATAGGTGTCTGAGGGAACTTACCCGTTCGGGTATCTTTAGGGACCAATTCGGGTAAGTTACATACCCGTATGGGTAAGTAACATACCCGAATCGGTTCCTTAAGGATACCCGTTCGGGCAAGTACATAGAATGCCCAAAATGCCCCTCTAGCAACCCTAATTCGAATCCTGGAATGCACTGGGACAAACCGAGATGCCCGTGAGGGCAAAACGATGAGGAGATAGGCTCGATTCATCCCAATCAATCCGACCGATCCAAAATTAGGGTGCGACAGTCTTCAAACTCTGCCTTTGGGACCCTCTGTCAGAATGCAACACTATCTAGTCAACTGCTTGACTAGAAGTTAAAGGCTTGACTGTTTTTGATTGTCTGCTAGATCAATTTCCTGTCTTTGCCAGACATAGGAAAACAATTTATCAGTTAAATTGGTATTGAAATAGTCTAAGAAAAATACTTGAATTTTTGAGTATCAGTCTACTACATTCTGACTAATTTTCTTGATTTTCCAGACGCTACGGGTCGTGAAAATTGAGCTCGATAGAGAAAACGACCTCCAAAAATTTTAAAATTTTTACCATAGGCTTAATTCTTCATGTGCATCTTAGTGGGACCCAGGTGCATATTAGCAAGACTCCACAATGGTAGGCACATGTTAGCAAAAATTGCTACATGTGGAGCACGTTCTCCTATGTGTATTGTGTATTTACGGTGAGTACCTGTTATAAATGCGAGTGCATGGAAATGCATGGATGCAGGCCTTATATGCCTATATGCTCGTGTTCGCAGTCAAGCAGGTAGACAGAGGGGGAAGAGCGCGACCACTACATTCAGATGACGAAGCAAATGGGGCGAGAGATTGCTCGACTGACAGCGCGTCTGGAGCGTTACAACATTGAAGTTATGGATAGCCCCAGTCCTGATGACCACTCTGGTGAGGATGATGCATAGAGACGATGTGACGTCAAACTCTCATATGCATGATGTCAGAACTCTGTAGCTCTGTACTAAAGTAGAATAATGTGTTACAGACTGGCAATTATATGCCTAGTACATCAGGGTTATTGCGTACCAGCTGTAAAAATAGACAAAGGCTTGTACTGTGTGTTTTTTGAATAATGGAATCCAATACTATTTGCTACTTATAAATACACCATACTTTTATGTTTATTGGTAAAACATAACTCATCTACTTTTCTTTACAGAAATTAGATATACAATGACTCAGCAATCATTGTCTGCCTTCCGCGCTCTTTCCCGCCATTGGGGAAATAATGAGTGGAGTCGGTTAAGCGAGATCAGACTCCAATACTTAAGAACCTTACAGCAAGTTTCAATTAATAATGCTTTCCTGCACACTGCCACATAGTTTTAGGATCTGGAGGTTCATGTATTCCAATTCAGGCATGTTAAGCTATGTCTGATGTATGAAGAGTTTGCTGCTATTCTTGGAGTCACTTGCGAGATATCGGTGATGTTGACAACGCGTGTGTCAACCAGAGAGGCAGAATTATATCTGATGAGGGCCTTTGACATTGACCTGACCAGTACAAGGTCTCTCTTAGCTATAGAAGATTCTGTGGATGTCATTGCTCTCTTCCAGCTATGTGGACAAAAATTGATAGATACCCCTTCATGGCTGAGGATAGTTGGATTCGGATTACTGGCACAATTCTTGTTTGTTGATCCATCCGGACATGGAGACTTACTGATTGGGCCTATTGTAGACCAAATGATGCAGGGTCGAAACCCTTTTCCTATGATCGTAGCACAGACGATCATTGGTCTATATAAAGTGAAGAAAGGATGGTTTGAGCGCTTCAGTGGGAGTTTGCTTCTTCTACAGGTAAGAATCCTAAGCCGCCTTTGCAGGTTTCCAACTTAGAAAAGTTACATTTTTACCCTAACTTTTGCATGAGTCACCTTTTGTAAGGTTTTTAGCTCATCAGGCTGTTGATTTGCTTCAAACCCTTATTTTTACCTGAACTGGCCCCTTAGGTTTTCAACTCAGTGAGTCACTCTAACTTTTGCCTGAGAAGCCTTGTGCAAGGTTTTCAACTCAGCGAGCTTTTATTTTACTTTATTTTTATTATAAATATGGCTTCAAGAGAAGCTTGAGATTCTGGTGCCGCCGGCTAGGGACCCGTAGAGATACCTTCCTCATAGCCATATAAGGAGGGGTCATGCCTTCAGTGAGGCAAGAATGATGTCATTTTAAGGCTGGACTGAATGGATGAGGACCCAACCTGAGAGCAAGATCAGGTGGAGCTGTCCTTGGTGGCGTATACAGCATGTTACTATAATGACCTACATAGATTGCATTCCACTGCCAGGATTTAGGCGTTGCATACACTACAGTCCCGCTAGGATCTGTTGTCAGTATGGTCATCGACAAACTATTCCTCAACTAACAGAGTTCGAGGGAGGAAGGTTGGTGCCTCGCTTCATGGAGCACATAAAAAGGACCTGGCCTCGTCACCGAATAGCGCTGGTAGAGATCCCTGGAGCTGGGTTCGCCACTGATGATGAGTACAAGCTATGGGTGCTACGCTAAGCCTGAGTTCTGTACTACGAGGCATTGTTAGGCAACAATATGTAATAAAGGATGATAACTCTTTGTGTTTACAACTAGTATTACTTAAGGCTAAGTTTATGAACATGTGTTCCATTCACATTAATGAGATTAAAACATTTTGCATGTAAAAATGTTAAAACCAACACAGAAGTTCTGGATGTGCATCAGACTCATCCTCTGTTATTGACCAACCTCGTGCAAGATTTTTTGATCATCTATTTTAATGCTCTCCTTTTGCTTTTAAGAGCTCTTATTTTTGCATGAGTTGTCCAGGTGGATTTTCAACTCATCGAGCGAGTGTTTTTCTTTTTGCCTTAATTTTTATGTGAGCCGCCTATGCAGGTTTTCAGCTCACCAGGCTTTTCATTTTGCTTTTTCTTTTGCCCCTTGCTCTAGGTAAAATACTTCTTTAGTCGGTCAAGGTTGAAAGGTTTTGAGAATTCATTGCCTTCCAAATCTGAGATGCGAACAGTGCCTTTAGAGAGGATCTTTTTAACTAGGAATGGGCCTTCCCAATTAGGTCTAAACTTCCCTCAAAGGTCACGGATAGCTAATCTAACATACTTTAGAACTAAATCACCTTCATGTATAGTAACAGGCTTGACCTTTCTGTTGAATGCGTTGGCCATGCACTTTTTGTAAAGCTGTAGATGATAGAGAGACTTCAACCATTTCTCATCAATAGTGATCAGCTGCTCGTACCTGACCCTTTTCCACTCAGCTGCTGGCAACTGAGATTCCAGAATGACTCGAAGTGATTTCAGCTCCACTTCAATTGGCAATACGGCTTCTGTCTCATAAACCAGAGCGTTGGGGGTAGTACCCACGGGACTCCTTATAGTGGTTCTATAACCTCATAAGGCAAATGGCAGCTGCTCATGTCAATCTCTGTAGGTCTGTACCATTTTGGCTAAGATTCGCTTGATCGTCTTGTTAGCTACTTTGATCACCCCATTAGCTTGAGAATGATATGGAGAGGATCAATGGTGCTCAATCCCATACTTTTCCAGCAAGTCTGTAACTTGGGCCTCAAACTATACCCCATTATCTGACACTAGATGATGCGGTACCCTATATCGACATATGAGATTCTTCTCTATAAACTTGGCAACCTGCCTTGCCCCCAGTTTACCGTAGGATTCTGCCTCCACCCACTTAGAGAAGTAATCTACGGCTACCAGTATGTATTGATGTTCGTTGGATGCATTTGGATGAATCTCACCCATGATGTCAATTCCCCATGCTGAGAATGGCCAAGGCGTTGTCAAATTCTACAATTCGACTAGCGGCAAATGACTCAGATCTCCATGGATCTGGCATTCATGACATCTTCGTACAAACTGTATGCAGTCTGTCTTCATGGTGAGCTAGAAATATCCTTAGCGTAAGATTTTCCTATAGAGCGTGAATCCATTCATGTGGGGTCCACATACACCAGCATGTACTATTTCCATAACGAATTCAATTTCGTTCCCCAAAATGCATTGGAGCTGTAGCCCGTCTGCTGTTCTTCTGTAGAGAACACCTTAATGCCAGGTAAAGTTGGCCGCTAACCTGTGTAGAGCTAGCTTATTAGTTCTGTTGGCTTCTTCTGAGTAAGTTCCAGTCTTCAGAAAAGTTCATGATATTTGCGTACCTTGGAATCTCATCTGATGGGTGTTGACCCTGACTTTTCACCATTGCATAATTTTGGATTTTGTTGATTCGGTTGGGATTTAGTCCCCGATATCGATCCCGATTATGTGTATAGGCCCTTGTGTCTTATTCTGTATGTTCTGGTGTGTAGAACATTTCAGAATTGGTGGGGCCTACCATGGCGCCTGGCGGGACCCGCCACATACTCTGAGTGTTCTATACGTACAGAACACCCTTCCCTATTACCTGCGTAAGGCAAATCGCTTAAAATGCAAAACATTGCATTTTTTGCCCTGGGTACTATTCATCATGAATAGTACATAGGTGGGGCCCACTAAATAGAAGCGGGGCCCGCAGCCCCCAATAACCTATTCTGTGTGCTCTGTACTTACAGAATACATTTTCCAGCTGCCTTACGAAAGGCACAACGCTTGGCATCGCAAATGCCATTTTCTGGACTCATTATGCTGTGCGACCCACCTAGGACATTAGTGGGGCCCGCTGCTCCTATTTCCTATTCTATGTATTCTGTACTTACAGAATACATTTCACACCTGCCTACGCGTGGTAGGATACACAGAATGCAAAATATTGCATTTTGGACCTAGGTTACTATTCACTATGAATAGTATGTAGGTGGGGCCCGCCTCCCCAATTAACCAATTCTGTGTATTCTGTACTTACAGAATACTTTCCGCTGCTGCCTTACGCAAGGCACATCTCGTGGCATCCCAATTGCCATATTTGTAGGTTCACCACGCTGTGGGGGCCCGCCAAACACTAGTGGGGCCTGCTTCCCACTATTACCCATTTTAAGGTATTCTGTACGCACAAAACACGCCTCATTCACTGTCTCACTCGAGCCAAAATGCTTGGTATGCTATTTGCCACTTTTCGGGCCCTTCTGTGCTGTGGGGCCCATAAGGGTACTATCCATTGTGAATAGTACCCAGGTGGGCCCACCTCCCGAATTCACCAATTTAAGTGTTCTGGACGCGTAGAACACATCCCTACTGTTGTCTATGCAAGGCACGACTCACGATATCCCGTATGCCACATTTTGCCCTTAATGGACCTATTGGGCCCAAATTGGGCCCATTTAGCAAAACTCAATGTTCAGGGCCGAATTTGAGAAACCTTATAACTGTAAAGTTTCTCGAAATGTCGTTTGTATTTTCCTGGACATATGGCTCACATTTTGTTCTGCCCGTACGAGGCGGAGCGCATTGGTCTAAAACACAACGTGTGTAGCGCATAGCCCTATAGGCTACGCACGTTGCATAGTAAAGGCGTTTGGTCAGGAGCCTTCTCGGGACCGAATTTGGAAAAACTTTCTTCTATAAAGTTGTTCCTCACGTTGAATAATGCTTATATGCTTCACGGTGCATCCCGGAAGTGACCACAGTGGGACCTACATGAGGGTTTCCAAATAATATGCGCGCGCATATTGCCCTATGTGCGCAGCATATAGGCTATGTGTGGCACACATAGCTCTTTATGTGGCGCACATTCCTTTAGAATTTTTCAAATCCGGGAAAAAATTACAAAATTGCCACGCCCAAAAATTGCTCTATAAATATAGAGCTCAGGGTTCATCTGAGGGGACCATGAATTTGCTCTGAGAGCAGCCAAAACTCTACCAAAATAATTTCTAAAATTAATTAAACACTTAATTAATTTTTCTTAGGGAATTAGAGATAAATTGGCTCTAGTTAGGCTCCCTGAACACGTTTGGAGTGAAGATCAAGAAGAAAACTCTGCTGGATTAAGGTAATTTCCCTCTTTTCCTTCGTTTTTCTTCATTTTCCTCTGATTTTCTAAGGTATATGCGCCACATATACCTCTATGTGCGCTACATGTAGCACATGTGTGGTGCACATAGGGTTATATGTAGCGCATATAACCCCTGATTTTTAAAGAAACTCGCATTTTCTCCCCGGTTTTCTCCGGTTTTCTTCCCGATCTGGCTATTTTAGGGTCATTCAAGGCCTTTCCATGCCTTGGATGCCCTCGATCTGCCTTAAAACTTGTTGGATCTAAAATAATTTTAACTCAAAAATTATTTTTCATGATTTGGATGCAAATCCTTGAGCAAAAATCTGGTTTTGGGTCCGATCTACCTAGATCGGGGCCGGATCAAGGGTTTCTGCTAAAAGAATTTTGGTTTTCCTTCGATTTTCAAAGCTATGTGCGCCACACATGGCTCTATCTGTGCCATAAATCATTCAGATCTACTTGTTTCTAGCCTTAAAATCAATTATTTTCACTAATTGCATAATTAATTGTTTGGTTCATCAAACCGGAGGCTAAAACGAGGTCAAAAGAAGGTACTGTCTTCTTTAAAGTTGTTGGATTTTATCTGTAGATTATTTCTGTACTGACAGATTTCATTTTCGTGTAGATCCAGAGGCTATGTACACCACATGTCATGCTATGTGCGCCACACCTTGTCCATGTGTGGCGCACATAGCCTGATGTGCGGCGTGCATAGTTCACATTTTTCCAGAAAAACCATATTTCAGGCCATATTTTGGTCGTATTTTGATGTATTCAGTGGTATTTGAGTTTCACAATAGCTCAGGTATTCTGGAAAAGTCATAAAATAATTTTTTACATAATTAATTTTGGCCTCAAAATTAATTTTTACGATAAAATGCAATTTTTGATCGTATAAATGCGGTTTTTGAAAGGATTGGATTTTAATTAGTTGAGGGGCTATCTCCAAATTATTCCAAGTGATGTTAGCACTCCCAATTAATTTTTCCATGATCAAGTAAAATAATTTTGCCTAAAATTATTTTTATTAAAATGAATTTTCAC
>CANYBF010376797.1:0-15361 GCA_948192965.1 Dalechampia spathulata
AAAGTAAAATAAAATAGATTAGTATATTATTGTTCAAGTAATATTCATTATTTGTTAAACTTTAATGAAATTACTGATAAAAAGGTCTAATTGTAGAAAAATGAATAATTGAAAATTACCTTTCTGTCTTCTAGACGTGCCATTACATCCAAAAGGTTCTTTTCACAAGCCTCAAGTTCTCCCATTGATGTGAAATTTAGAGGGTCGGGTTCATACATCCTTTCAATTTTATATTAAAAAAAAAATACACACAAAAGTATTACTTTTAATTGAATTTTAAATCAAAAACTTATTCATTATTAGATTAAATTTAAATTTAAAATGCAAATATTATATTAAAATATCTATTTATTGCATTAAATTAACATAAATAAAAGTTGTTACTTGTTTTCATATCAATTATTAAACCTAAAACTTTAAACTATTAAATCAAATTCAAAGAAAAAGACACTTTTTGAATATTGTAACCTCAGTTGATCCTCGGCTATCTGAACTTGATGTTGCAAATTACAGACTTCTTGTTGGAGTTCCTACATATAATACAATATAACTACATCTCTTATCATATTTTAATAGATTTTTCTAAGAATAAATTAATTCAAAATGATATAAATTGAATATTTAGAAACTAGTTAGAAATAAATAAATAAATAAATAAATTTACCTCTACATTTGATCTTGCAGCATCAGGACTGCAAAGAAAAACTTCATTGTCAATTAATGTTTTATCAATTAAATGATCAAGCAAATATATATATATATATATATTTACTTGGCAGCTTGAAGGGCCATATCATTTTCTGTCTTGAGTTTCTTAAGGGTGCTCAGCAGATACTGCATATCATACAACCGGATTATATAGAATATTAATAATCCTCAAAATGACAATTATTTTATAATTTTGATTATTGTATTATTAATGATAATTACTAATAATTACACAAGTAATCATATTTTTTATGAAAATTTATTTATCACCATCATATCAATTAATCTAATTTAAAAAAATTAAAGTAATCGAAAACGTACCTCTCGATTTTGAATGTCACTACAGAAAAAGAAACAACAAAATTGTGTAAGTGTGTGGGTTGTCTAGAATTTCAAAAAAAAGAAAAAAAAAAAAAAGAGGATAGAGCAATTTTCTTGAAACAATACCATCCCCGATCATGTTCAGCCATATTTATATATTTAGTGATCACATCTTCGATCCTATATAAATATAATCAAATTTGTATTAATATCGCATCGCATATGTCATATAATTCTAAACAAAACTTTCTGAAGGATGATAATAATAATTGACCTCCTCTTGCCGGAAAAGTGACTGAGACGGCCAGAAGGGGAAAACATGATGAGGGCAATGTCAATATCACAAAGAACAGCAAGCTCATAAGCTTTTTTAATGAGTCCATTTCTACGTTTTGAGAATGTAACTTGTCGGTTTGTAACGTTTTCTATTTTCTTTATTGGAAGCTTTACTCGACCCATTTTTCCTTTTTCCCTCGGAAATTGTACTTTTAATGGATTTATATGGAGTGGCAGAAACGAAAGAAGACAGAAATCCAGGGATAATTAATTTAGTTAAGTTAGAGGGGAAAACGAGTAAAGAAGGGAGAGATTAAGGGTGGTCAAAGGGGATTTATTTATTGGAAGGTTGGAAAGAGTCATACTTAATTTCACCCCTTCAAAAGTGGAATACTTCGTTTTGGAAATTGCATTTATTAGTGGACCATATTTTACATTCCCTCTCCTATTTTTCTATTTTTCTTTTTCGTGGTATTAATCCATAACTACTTTTTTCATGCTTTTTGTGCACATAATTTATTCCAACTTAAATATATTAGAGGAAGTAGTTATGTGTATACAATTTATGTGAAAAATATATACATTATATAATTTATTGAGATAGTTTTTATACATGCATTTATTGAGTAAATATATTTAAATCAAATAAGGATAATTATATTTATTTTATTTCATGCTAAATGTTTGAAATAAAAAGAAGCATACATTAATAGTTGCTTTAGAGAAACACAAAATGACCGTTAGTATTTTGATTTCAACTACTTTTCTTTTTTTATTTTTAAATAGTTCACCTTTTTATCTTCCAACTTCCTTTTAACCAAGTGCAATGTATAAAAAATGAATTCAATCATGAAATATTTAGTCAATATTAATTACTACATCCATGTTCGGCAAATTAACTTAAAATTCAAAAAAAAAAACATATTAAAAATAAAGGAAAACAGAAATTGAAAGAAAATGGGGCATGTCTCAACTTGTAGTGCAAAATGTCATCTAGGTCAAAAAGAATTGAATATGGAATTAACTAGATAAATAATGATCTACATAATGATCTATGTTAAAAAAAATAAAAGAAAAATGAGATATATGTAAGATTTTTATGTTGTTAAGGAAAGAATTTTTTTATCAAAAAATAAAATTAAAAATAATGAATATTCATAACTAATATATTAAATAAATTTTTATTATCATTATTTTGAACTTTGATCAAATTTGGATAAATAAATTTAAATTTTTTCTTGTCAATCAATAATATTTTCAATATCATTAAAACAAATTTAAATGAGATGTTAACAAGAATTAAAATGTAGCTAAGATAATATTTTGTAAACTTTCTTGAAACTTCATCTGTTTAACACTAAAAATCATATTCAAACTAAACAATTCAAAATGATTTTTTATATTAAAAATTTCTCATTGAAATCCTGGCGGAATTGGCAACACGTGCGATTTATAGTGGTTCGGCACTAACTCTTGCCTACATCCACTTCTCCTAAATATTCCACTTAAGGTTTCACTAATCACAAATCCAATCAATACAATAACGGATTCCTCAATCGATTCCTAACCCCAGTGCTTTTCAGGCTTACACTCAAACCTTTACAATAATTACAATCTCACAGCAATTAAACTCTCAATTACAACTTAATGCCCCAAGCATTAATCTCACACCAATCCCACAAATATAAAACCTAACACTTAGGTTATGGGAATACAATGAAGAGAGTTTACAAAGCTAGAATTACAATACAATAAGTAAACTTACTTGTAAACAAGGTAGAATGCTCAAAGAAAGCTTGCACAAAGGAAACTAGCTGTTAGATACAAAGTATAAAAATGTTCTCAATGAAACAAAGCCGTTAGAAAGGGTTTAAAGCCTTTCTGGAAAGTCATGTATGGTCGTACTAGACATGGTACACCCGTACTAACTTAAAAGGCCAGTTTTGAAAATGAGAGGGAAATTAGATACGACCGTACCACCCATTGGTACACCCGTACCAAAATGTTTTTCCTGGCAAGCAATTTTCCTGCAAACAACCGTACAATTGTACCACCCAATGGCACGCTCGTACCAAAAAAGGTTTACTGACAAACCAAATTTCTGCAAGCAATGGTACGCCCGTACCAACCAATGGTACATATGTACCAAACTCAAGGAAACAAGGTTAACTTGGTACGGTTAGTCGTATGCCCGTACCACACCACAAAGTAATTTGGTACGCCTGTACTAAAACAAGTATGCTCGTACCACTTATGAAAATATACTTTAAAATGACAAATAACTTAAATTGACTCACACATGACACACATATCAAAATCTTAGGTCTAACAATCTCCCCCTTTTTGATATTGACAATCAATTTAAGTTCAATTTTTAAAACATGTTTAAATGAAATTTTGATTTGAAAAATTTTAAAAATCTCCCCCTTTGTTTTAGAATTCATGCCATCAATCACAACAATCAATTAATTACAAAGAGAAAAAGAAGAACATAGAGATCATAGCAAACTGTATAACGTATGATTAGAGTAATAAACAGAATCAAATGATCAAAGCAATATATATAATTGTATGATCAAAATATAAACAAAATCATGTGATCAGAGCATTATCCAATTCAGTCATAACCCGATCAAATGATAATAAGCAACAATAGAAATAAACAAAATAGGGTAATGAATTGAATAAACATCAAATGTCATATAAACTCAAAAATATCCAATACACTAATCGGAGTAGAAATAATAATAAAAACTAAATACAATACACTGATAAGAGCAAATGTAAGAATAAACAATAAAGAAAAGAAATAACAATAATAAAAATTATAAACTAATCTCCAATATCCTAAATATCTCCCCCTTTGACAATATCAAAATGATCACTGTGGGTCCTAAAAGGAGGTGGACTCGGTAGAGGAACAATGAAAGGTTCCATCATAAAACTGATGGAATGTAAGGTCTCAGATGTAGTCATCTGAAACTCATGAAACTTTACTGTATACTAATCAAATCGTTGATCTAGAGTATGAATATGTTGATAAATGTGAGCAAGCTACTGGTCAACCTGGTCAAAATGTCACTCAAAAGCATCTAAGCAATCCACTCGAGCCATGATAACAGTAAGCTACTTAGAAATAGAATCAGTGGATGCAGCAGCAACTGGAGCATAAGTGGAAGTGGCAGCTAGAGCAGGGGGACCAAAAATAGTAGCAGATGATGAAGATCCACCTTAGAAGTGACGCTATCATTTGCAGCTCAGAGCCGCCTAGTGTGTGGCGTTAGTGGAAGGATCTGAAAGGTCAAGCCACTTTGTAGGTGTATCGTCTGGAAGTGGCACCTGCAAGCACTGACAAACCTCTATAGCTCATCATTGGGGAGGCCCAATGACTAAAGATGGTCGAGTTATTAAGAATGTACTCAGTATGAATGATGAACTCATCATCTGGAGTACGCTCAAGGAGCATGGAGTGCTTAATGAACAACAGATCTAGATTAGGACCTTTCGGTCCAGGAGTGGGCGGAGAAGCTAGAAAGGCATGCAGCTGCTGACAGATGTAGTGAATAATAGGACCAAAAAGAATAGCCCTGCCAAGCTGCTTCTAGACGCCGACCTTATGGAAAGAGGTCTGAAGCTAACGTCCAGACTGTTAGTGTATGCTCTAGAGCATCATGTGTATTTGAACTATATGTTTCATTAATAAAGGCATTATTCATTATATAATGCAATGTTGTACATGAACTTGTTTTCCTTAGAGTATTAAACTATATATATTGAAGTCCATGATATTGGAACAGTGCAAAGGAATCCATGAAGAGTTTATGGAATGAGATTCTTATTGTATGCAAATGTTCAATATCTAAATATCCCTAATCATGGTATTAATAAGAATGGACATTATTAATATGGAAAGATCAGCATATATTACACTTCCTAATTAGGGGTGATTCTCATTCATCATGACATGAGATGTCTAAAGTGAATATATGGATGAGTAGTATAGTACTAGTTCATTGGAGACCTTGCCAATGAGATTTCATATGGATAATTGATCTATGGCTATGAAATTGTATCTCACTCATATCAGTAGTGCAAGTATCCTTAGACTTGAGATATCAATGTTATCTTAACTATGGATTACTGTACTTTGACTCCTATGCTTTATTCCTCCTTTGGAGGCGTTCATAGTTTGGAGGTTAGGTATGGTATAACATAGTTGAAGGTATTTGAATATCAATAGAGAATTCACCACCCCAGATTAATAGTAGGGGTTATCTCAAAGATTCATGAAGTAGTTTTTATTCAGGAATCTCTAGCCAGAGCAGGATGCCATGAGAAATCTATTTTAGGGTATGACTTAACATGATTAGTCATACATTGAGTTGACATTAATCCATGCTCAAACCTAAAAGAGATAGTGATGGTGAAAGGAGTTTATTGCAGTGGTGTCTGATATGGAAAGGTTGAAGTCAAACCAATGGTTGACCTCCTAATATTTGGGTAATCATGATGTATAACTAGATACCGCTCATGATTTACATGCTAAATATAAGATTTAACATGTTGCCAACATATTAAGAACCCAAAAGGTTACACACTTACAAATGAGGAAACAAGCTAAAAGGGCAATTTTGTACTTTTGGGAAAAGTCGAAATTAACACTTATGGAAATTAACCTAAGACTTTATGGACTTAATTTTAATATTTAAAAGTTCATAAAGTTCAAGTTGGGCTATGACAAGGCAAGTGACAGTCACATGCCATATTAGTCACAGATAGGCCCAGGCCTGACTTAAGCTGAAAGGGTTTCGACTTAACCTAATTTTGGAGTATAAATATATTGTTATGACTCAAAATTAGGTTAAGCTACTCTATTTTTCTTCCTTTGGCCGAAACATACCTTCCTTTAGAAAGAAAGAATTCGGCCTTCACAAGATCAATTGTGAGGAAGAAGAAAATACCATAAGTTTTATTCTTTTTCTTTGCTATTTCACAAGAAAGGAGATAGAAGCAATCGTTGCTTGCTTGGAATCCTTCATTTGCATGTGGATACTATTGGAGGCTACCTATTTTGGTGGTTTTTAGTTTGCTACAACCATAAATGACATAGAGGTCAAGAACGAAGGAGAGCTGCATTGAAAGGTAAGAGTTACTATTCTATGTTATATCTAATCTCTAACTAAGTTTTCTTGTGTTTTGATGCAAAGATCCCTTCTTGGTTTGCTATTTTAAATAAAAATTTTAAATTTCTTTCGCTGCTTAATAACATAGCAAACCTACACAGACTGAATCGGTGTACCTGTGACCATAGAGTAAAGAAAGATCAAGTCAAGGCCAGTAATAGTATCATTAGACTCAAATCTCCCAAATATCAGATAGGAGATGAGTCTATGACAGTAGAAAAGTGAAAGGGATTTGAGACAGGAGGCTTTAAGCCTCAAGGAACGGAAAGGAGTATCGAGTGCGATCTCCCTCCAGAAGTCATTGCGGTCAAATATCATGGATTTGGCATTAGAAATGCCATTAATATAGAAATAAAAAATCTAATCAAACTCTGCAGATGAAAGAGAATAGGGCCTGTGAAAGAGTTTAAAGGTGCAAGAATAGGAAGTAGACAGTGAGAAAGTCTGTAAGAACTCTAAAGCTATAGATTGAATGTAATGGTTATCTAGGAATGCAAAATTTAACCAACCTACATTGGCCAAATACCGCAGAACATCATCCTCCAATTTGGTCTGATGGAGAGTAGGATGACATGCAAATTAAGAGTGAGAAAATACTTTCTCACTCTTAATGGAGGAGCGTACTGCAGAGATAGAAGTAGCAGCATGAGGATCAGAGCCTGCTGGCACAGTGCGTTTGACTCTACTCCCTGAGAAGAAGAGCTACTGTGAGATTGGAAAGCAAACATGAGTAAAAATAGTGAAAAATAGACAATTTAGCTAAAAATAAAATATTTTAAAAATTTTGCAAAATTTTGGCTAATTTTTGAAAAACTCAAAAATTGGTACCTGCACGAAAATCAATATAATTTGGCATAGAGTACCATAACACAATCCTAACCAACTATCTCTAAAGAACTTAGAGCTAAAACAACCTAGATTGAGCAGAAAATCAAAAAGAAAAATGAAATTAAAATAGTTAAAACTCAAAATAAAATAGAAGAATTAAGAGAAAACTAACCTAAAATGGAAGAAAGGATTGTGGGTAAATGGATTTGGAGTGTTTTGGGACTGATTTTATTAAATTTGGTTGAGATTTAAGAGAGAAATCAGAGAAAATTGGAATCTGGTAACTGGCGGCAACTGAAAATTCATTATCGTGTACCAGTATACGGGTAAGACGTATGGCTGTACAAGAGCTCTCACTCAAAATTTTTAATTTTTTAAAATAGGGAGGCATACAGGCGTACAGAATCAATACAATCGTACCAAATTTTGAAGAAAATTTGCTTTGAAACACATACAGGCATATGAAAATAGGTATAGCCGTACGGGGACTAAAAATCAAAAAACTTTGCAGAGTTCTTTGATTTTTCCTGAAATTTCTAAAGTCTATCAATCACACCTACTTTAAAAATGATCCATAAATGATCCATCTATCATTCCTAATTCATGTTTGATGAAGTTTAAACATTATTCACTCAAGGGTTTTGTAAAAATATCTGCCAATTAGTGAGTTGTATCAATAAACTCTAATACAACCTTCCCTTTTTGCACATTATCACGTAGAAAATGATGCTTAATATCTATGTGCTTAATCCTTGAATGCTGAATTGGATTCCTAGATAAATTTATAGCACTAGTATTATCACATTTAATGAAGGTGTATGAAACACAGATATTATAATCCCTTAATTGTTGTTGAATCCAAAGTACTTGAGCACAACAACAACCTGCGGATATATACTCAGATTTAGCAGTAGACAAAAACACACAGTTCTATTTCTTACTAAACCAAGAAACCAGACAATTCTCTAATAAATGATAAGTACCAGACATACTTTTCCTATCTAACATATTTCCAGCAAAATCAGCATTAGAATAGGCAGTCAAGTCAAATGAATCATTCTTAGCATACCACAAGTCATAATGCATAGTTTTAATCAAGTATTTAAAAATACGTTTCACAACACACAAATGTGATTCCCTAAAAGATGATTGAAATCTAGCACACATACATACAGCAAACATTATATCAGGCCTAAAAATATTTAGGTAAAGCAAACTACCTATCATATCTCTATACTTCTTTTGATAAACCTGTTTGCCATTTTCATCTAAGGAAAACTTTATGGTAGTGCTCATTGGAGTTTTACTTAGTTTTGCATCTTTTAATCCAAACTTCTTTAGCAATTCTTGTGTGTATTTGACTTGATTAATGAAGATTCCATCTTCACATTGATTGACTTGAAGTCCTAAAAAATACTTTAACTCTCTTATCATGCTCATTTCAAATTCTCCCTGCATACACTTAGAGAACTCCTTGCACAATTTCTCATTAGTAGCATCAAATATGATATCATCCATATAGATTTGAACAAGCAAGATATCATGTTTATAATGCTTAATGAAAAGTATGATCAATGAGAAAACTTCTCAATTTATCATACCAAGCTCTAGGGGCTTGTTTAAGGCCATATAAAGTTTTGGTAAGTTTGAAAACATGGTTTGGAAATTCAAAATCCTCAAAACCAGAGGGTTGTGCAACATAAACTTCTTCATTTATAAAACCATTTAAAAATGCACTTTTCACATCCATTTGAAAAAGTTTAAAGTTCATGTGAGATGCATATGCCAATAACATTCTAATAGCCTATAATCTAGCTACAGGTGCAAAGGTTTCATCAAAGTCTATTCCCTCTTCTTAACAATATCCTTGTGCCACTAACCTAGCTTTATTCCTAGTTATGACACCACTCTCATCAAGCTTATTCCTAAACACCAACCTAGTTCCTATAACAGATGTATTTCTAGGCTTAGGTACTAAGGTCTATACATTATTCCTATTGAACTGGTTTAGTTTATCCTACATAGCTAATACCCAACTCTCATCATCTAAGGCTTCATTCACATTCTTAGGTTCAATTTGAGAAATGAAAGCAAGATTGTTATGAATATCTTTAAATTTAGAACGAGTGGTTACCCCTTTTGATGTTTCACCTAGGATTTGTTCCTTGGAGTGCCCTTTTGGAAACTACCACTCCTTAGGAAGGTTATGCTCAATGTGGGTTACAGCTAGGTAAGGAAGAAGATCACTTACTTCTTCCTTGTCAACATCTTTAGGTGTAACTTCTTGTACATTCTCATTCTCTTCCCCTTATTTCAAAGGATTCCTGAATCATCATCAATAATATCCTTTCTTGGATCAAAGGAGTTAGTTTCATAAAAAATAACATACATAGATTCCTCTACAACCACTGAACATTTATTAAACACCCTATATGATTTACTAGATGTTGCATATCCTAAGAATAAACCTTCATCTATTTTTGAATCAAATTTCCTAAAGTTATCCTTGGTGTTTAAGATGTAACACTTACAACCAAATACTCTTAGGTACAAAATTCTTGGTTTTCTACCATTTCATAGCTCATAAGGAGTTTTGTTTAAAATTGATCTTAAATGAACTCAATTTATGATATAACAAGCAGTATTGACTGCTTCGGCCCAAAAGTAAGATGGTAATTGATACTCATTAAGCATTGTACGTGCCATATCACAAACAGTACGATTTTTCCTTTCAACTACCCCATTTTGTTAAGGAGTTATAGGAGATGCAAAATTATGATGAATACCGTGCAAATCACAAAAGGACTTAAAACTTTCATTTTGAAATTCTTTTCCATGATCACTCCTAATTAAAGAGATATAATAACCCTTTTCATTTTGCATTCTTTTGGTTAAAGTTTGAAAAGCATTGAATGCATCATCTTTATGAGCTATAAAAGAAACCCAAGTAAACCTAGAGTAATCATCAACAATAACAAGTGCATAATACATACCACCTAAACTAGCTACCCTAGTTGGTCCAAACAAGTCCATATGTAACAATTAAAAGGGTTTGAAAGAGGTTACATTGTTTTTCAACTTAAATGAGGACTTTACCTATTTTTCCATTTGGAAAAATTCACATACCTTGTCCTTTACAAATTTGATCTTTGGAAGTCCTACAACATGTTCGTTCTTCTTGAGATCGCTAATGCTTTCGAAGTTAACACGTCCAAGCCTTCTAAACCAAAGTCATAAATCCTTACTTATAGAAACAAGACACTTCACATTTTTGTTAGAAATAGAATCTAAATCAATCATGTAAATATTTTCTACTCTATCTCCTTGAAAGACTAGTCTATAATCACTAATCCTATAAACAAGACAACTTTTAAGATCAAAAACAACTTTAAAGCCATTATCACACAATTGACTAATACTAAGCAAGTTATGTTTTAATCATTATACTAACAGAACTTTGCTAATAGAGAAATTGGAATCTTTACCAATCTTACCAATTCCAACAACTTTACCTTTGGCGTTGTGTCCAAAGGTGACATCACCTCCCTCATATTCTTCAAGATTGGAGAAGAGACTTGCATTGCCGGTCATATACCTTGAGCATCCACTATCGAGATACCATTTGTTTGAACTAATATTGGATCTCAAGCATACTTATTAAACACAAATGCATTTACTTCATTTTAGGTATGCAAATGCATTTGGGTCCTTGGGGGTTAGAAGCATTTATATCATTATTCCAATGCATCTTCCTAATGAAACATCTATTGGTTGCATGTCCCTTTTTATTACAATAATGACATATGACATTCTTAAATCTTGAATGGTTATGCACATATTTCCTTTTGGATGTATGAAAATGATTATGATTACATAAACATGAACATTGATGCATTTTATGTTTGTGTACTCCTTTGACTTTAGGTTGAACATATTTCTTTTTAACATCCTTTGGTTTTTGTGTTGAAGTAGAAGCTTTGACAAAAATCATGCTTTTAGAGGTGTAAGAGAAGTTTTGATTAAATCAAATACCCTCTTTATTACCACTAAATTTTTGGTGTTTCAAAATAGAATCAATTTTAACACCACCTTGTTCAAACCTAAACAAATTATCTTTCAATAAATCCTTTTCTTTTGAAAGTTTAGCATTTTCATCCTTTAAAAGCTTGTTTTCCTTTTCAAAGCTTTCAAGTTTTGTTTTACAAGAATCAAACTCATTTTGTAAAATGTTTTTCTCTTTTGAAATGGATGCATACTTACTTTTAAGTGATTGATGCTTCCTAGCTAAGTTTTCATAGTTTCCTAGGAGTTCCTCTAATGCATCACATTCATCATCATCATCACATTCATTATTGCTATAATAAGATTGAGATGATGTTGTTACCTCATCGTTTTCCTTATCATCCAAGAATGCCATGAAGCAAAGATTGGTTGCTCCTTCATCACTGGACACTTCCTCATTTGATTCACTATCATCATCCCATGTAGCCTTCAATGCCTTCTTTTTGAAAATCTTGGATGGTTTACTGAGACAAGGGCATTCATTCCTCATGTGTCCTAGCTTGTTTCATTCATAGCAAACGGTTTGATTCCTTCAAAAGTTGTCCATTCGGTTCAAGTCCCATCTTTGCTTGAATGGCTTCTTGCCATCCTTTTCAAACTTCTTCTTCATAAGAAGAGTCTTGACACTTTTGGAGAGGAAGGCCACTTCATCATCGATCTCCCATTCACTTGTGGAAGAGGCATCTTCTTCTTTCGAAGCCTTAAGTGCAATCCCTCTTCGATTGTCTTCCTCTACCCCTTACTTAAAGGTAATCTCATGTGTAAGAAGCTTCCCAAGAAGCACATCAGTTGACAAAATTGACAAGTTATTTGCTTCCTCAATGGAGGTCACTCTAGCCTCCCAGTCCTTCTTAGGTAGCACCCATAAGATTTTGTTGTTGATGTTTTCTTTTTGGTACATCTTGCCTAACTTCATCAATCCGTTGGTGATTACAATGAGGCGGTTGTACATTTCAAAAATTGACTCATTTGCTTTCATTGTAAATAACTCATATTGATGAGTTAGAAGCTGAATCTTCTTGGTTCTGGTTTGATTCGTGCCTTCATGATGAGTCTCCATGGCTAATAGCACAATACGACATCTTCATTACCTTCTTATTCCTCGTATTTGCTTTAAATTCTTCCTTTGTCCAAGTTACCTTGGGCTTGATAGTTGTAACACCATCTGTTGTAGTTGTTATAGGAGAGAAACCATTTTCAATTAAATCAAATAAGTTGACACTATCACTTTCCAAGAAGAATTCCATTTAATGCTTTCAATACGAATAATCCATGCCATCAAAGAAAGGGGGTCTGGTATATGATCGACTCTCAATGGTTGTCATAGGATCTTTTCCTCTAGAATTTTACTTCTGATATAAATGAGCATCAATGCTCTGATACCAAATAAAATCCCAACGGAATTGGCAACATGTGCGATTTATAGTGGTTCGATATTAACTCTTGCCTACGTCCACTTCTCCTAAGTATTCCACTTAGGATTTCACTAATCACAAATCCAATCAATACAATAAAGGATTCCTCAATTGAATCCTAAACCCAGTATTTTTCAGGCTCACACTCAAACCTTTACAATAATTGCAATCTCATAGCAATTAAACTCTTAACTACAACTTAATGCCCCAAGCATTAATCTCACACCAACCCCATAAATACAAAACCTAACGCAAATACAAAACCTAACACTTAGGTTGTGAGAATACAATGAAGAGAGTTTACAAATCTAGAATTACAATACAACAAGTAAACTTCCTTGTAAACGAGGTAGAATGCTCAAAGGAAGCTTGCATAAAGGAAACTAGTTGTTAGATATAAAGTATAAAAATGTTCTCAATGAAATAAAGTAGTTAGAAAGGGTTTAAAGCCTTTTTGGAAAGTCGTGTATGGTCATATCATACCACCCATTAGTACGCCCGTACCAAAACATTTTTCCTGACAAGTAATTTTCCTGCAAGCAACCGTACGGTCGTACCACCCAATGGTACGCCCGTACCAAAATAGGTTTACTAACAAATCAAATTCCTGCAAGCAATGGTACACCCGTACCAACCAATGGTACTCCCGTACCAAACTCAAGGAAACAAGGCTAACTTGGTATGGTCAACCGTATGCCCGTACCACATAACAAAGTAATTTGGGACACTCGTATCAAAACAGGTACGCTCGTACCACTTATGAAAATATACTTTAAACTGATAAATAACTTAAATTGACTCATATGCGACACATACATCAAAATCTTGGGTCTACCACTCATATATGACAAATTATAATTCAAATCATTCAATCTACTATTATCAATGTCATAAAGAAAAATATATCATTTCTATAAAATACAAAGTAAATAAAATAAAATAAAGTTAAATATGAAATAGTAAAATGCATCCTAATTAAAAAAGAAGAGACTTTACTTTCAATGAGCAATAATTTCAAATATTAATATAATTTATTTTGTTTTCAATTAAATTAAATGACTATACTTTTAATAGGCAATAATTTAAAATTAATTGAATTTCTAAATTATTAAATTGATTGATAAAATCTCATTGATTTACTTATTAATTTTTTTAAGAAACATTTTTTTTAGACTTCACACATAAGTTATCCATAAGTTAAGGAAGGAAGTATGGATAGAAAATTCTCAAATTCAACTATATATATATATTTAAAATAATTTTATATTTATTTGTTTAAAATATTTTTTAGAGTGCATAAACCCTAAGTTATATTTTTGATGTTATCAATCTATCAATCATTTAAAATATTTACAATTATTTCATTTTGGTTTAATTCTGGTAAGTTTTATAATATTTTGATTTGAATTTAGGTAGAATATGATGTTATGATCATACTACTTTTAATACCTCTACACCATGTATTATTGAAATGTTGTAATTTAATAAAATGCATCCACATGGTGATGTTACCCTCTTGTATAGTTGTACTACTCTTTGTTTGATTATTTGGTATGCCTTTTTCTATGAGTGCATACAACTTACAAACCATTTTTTCTACAATCTGTTAAAATAATTTGTAATGAATAAAAATGCATTTATTTATAAGTAACAAGTATCTAAGCTTAAGAAAGAGTATTTCTTACTCGGTATTTGTTCTTACAAGTAAGTAATCACTTTCTAAATACATTAATTATTTCTCTTATTGAGAAAGCATTCTAACTCTCTTCTTTAATTCCCTTGTAATTTCTTAAGGTTGTGATGAGAGCTCATTTATTGGATTGAATTGTTATAAATTGAGAGGTCTTTTTGTGAGATTGACTCTATTGTAAAAGTTTATGTGTAATCCTTAAAAACATTAAGGTTAAACTGTTGGTTTGAAGCATCTAGGATTATAATTTGAAGCATATAAGATTATAATCTTTTTTAAAAGATCAATAGAACTCTTAAGTTTTTTTTTTGCTCAATGAAAGTAGGTAAAGACATTGTTGAATTTTTATAAATCATGTTATTATTTAGGATTTTAATTGGTATCAAAGATTGTGTTATAATTTCTTCAAGAATTCATATTTTTATAATTAACGACTATGACAACACAATCCCTAAAATGTTAATCATACACAAGACCCCATTTTTTAATGGAACAAATTATTCATATAGGAAGCATAAAATGAAGGTATTTCTTGAAAGTGATGAAATTAATTTATGAGATATAGTAGAAGTTAATTATTTTTCCCCTACAATCATATTTGAAAGAGTTATTAATTTGAAGGTAAGAAGTAATTGGTAAAAAGAGAAATAAAAGGTAAATTCAAGAAATAAGAAGATCATGAATATGTTTTATTATGTATTAAGTAGAGAGGAATATAAAAGAGTCTCATATTGTATATGTCACATCCTCATTTTTAGTATAAGAATAATTCATAAGTCAGGTAATTTAAATGATCCCCTATATGATCAAAATAGGGTAATGACGTGGAATAAGAGTTAAATTATATCGGGATTAGGAAATGATGAGAAGATGATTTT
>CANYBF010376817.1:0-20467 GCA_948192965.1 Dalechampia spathulata
AATAATCCAATTGGTTTAAAAATAAAATCTTGAATAAGCTTGATGCCACTTATTCTTTAATGAAAATAGAAAGAAATAAAAACAAAGAGAAGTATAAACATAAACGTAAAACATGAAATAAATGCATAGTAGGCTTATTAAGTGAAAGAAGAAACATAAGAATAAAAGAAAGCTTTAAAGAAGAAACGAAGATATCTGTAAACTGTGTTTTACTTTCACACTTAATCTTTTTACAAGACTCTCATTTTTTTCCCTTCTTTTGTTCTTACATTAATCCTTGCTTAAATAAACAACCAACACTTACAATCTTTCAATCAAAAGTCATAAAATAAAAATAAATTGAAAATTGAAAACTGTCTGAAGTCCAAAAAGACAAGTCGCTCCATGGCCAACGTCTCGAAAGTTTGAACTTCCAGTAGGAAAATGACTGGTTCAAATATATTGCACGAGTCGTCCATTTCTTTCGTTTTAACGACTCGCCAAAATAATACCACGAGTCGTTCATTTCTTTTCTCCTTACTTTAACGACTCGAGGAGCAATTTCAACGAGTCGTGTAATTGTCATCTTCTTCTTGTACGAGTCGTGCACCTCCTTCTCCTTTATTCCTTCGAGTCAAAAACTACTAGCAAGCATTCGTCTTTACTGGTTCCTTATGTATTCTGAAAATTTACTTGCTAAAACTCCACAAAATAATCATGTTTTGGGAATATAGAACACAAGAGGTTAAAGAACAACAAAACATATTTTCAACACAAAAATCACAAAACATAACGGAATATTCAAGCAAATACTTTCAAACCTTAATCAAAAATAACAAATCACACAGCAAAACTAAGACATATCAATTACCTAACCATATATTATATAGATTTTATTTTAAATGAAATACCAAGTTTTGTTATAATTAAGTTAAATTAATATTATTGATTAATTTTAGAAAATACTTATTTTTGTTAATAAAAAATGATTAATGATAAAATAAATATTTAAATATGTATTTTTCATTGTATATTTATTTTAAAAATTCAATTAAAATATTTTAATAATGATGAAAAGGTAATTAATGAAAATAAGTTATATGTTATTTCTATTTAATTTATCAATAAAAGATAATTATATATTTAACTCAAATTATAATTTCCATAAAACTATATGCTCAATTATATTGTATTAACATATTATGAATGACTACTTATTTAATTATTCTTTATTTCAATGTTAAAATTTATTTAATTGATTATAACATATATAAAAATGTCATAAATATAATATAGAATAAAATATAATCAAAGCAATCTTAATTAAAATAAAACATAATAAAACAAAGATAAATTCAAAAAAATATAATGTATGTAATGTTATTGTAAGAAAGTTAATTAAAATATTGATTTTTGTGTAAGTAAAATTTCAATTGAAATAATAACTAAACTTCATAATGGAATTTTGAACTATATGTATAATAATAGAATTTTAAGGTGATAAAAATTCTATTATAAAAATAATATATATATTAAATATTTTTTTTATTATGATTCAAATTAAGTGTTATAATAGATAGTGAACTAAGTGTTTATGTGAAATCTAATATGTGAAACTTGCTATATGCATGAAAAAATTGATTAGAAGTGATTGTGTCATATTCATCTTTTTTACATATTTAAACATGCTTATATGATTAATATTTATCATGTTTAAATTAAATTATTAGTGGCCAATAATTCCCTATTGATAATGTAAAATGATTTAAATAATTATTAAGTGATTAGAAATAAAATATCGTATATTACAAGAAATACATTGAAATAAAATACATACACAAGTAAGTGAATTAAAGGCGCATAATATAATCACATATTAAACTAGATAACGAATGGATTGAAATAAATAAGGTAAAAGGAGACAATTCTTTTGAATTGTCATAAGGTAGCATTATTTTAAAATTATCTTTCAATAATGAATGTGTAATATCTTGTGTGTCAATTTGTTTATTTAGTAGCACAATATTAATTTTAGGTTGTTAATGAAGTTCAAGTTTACTTATTTATAAAAAAAGTAAAGTAATGTATACGATAAACCTCATCATATTATGATAAAATTATTTGAATAATTGATGGTTAATCAAGTAAGATTAGTAATTTAATAAATAAATTTAGTGCTATAATTATTTCTTATGTACATAGGTATTTATTTTGTTGGTATTGCATGAAAATGTAACTATAGTTAATAAATGAATAAATACAAAGAATATACATTTATGTTGTTTTTTAATTAACTAAGTGATAAATTAGACTAAAGTCAAAAAAGATTATTTAAATAAATCACTATTTTAATAACCAAACATATAAGTTATAAGTAGAGTTTAATAGAAAAAAATTAGTAGATTAGATGGAATTATATTGATAGATTGCTTAAATTAATTAATAAATTTATAGGTAATAAAAACTAATTATACTAATCAGTATTAATGTTAAGTAACCAAAATAGAAAGATATAACCCACCATTTAAATGAAGGTTGCAGCTGTTAGTGTTTAGGCGGTGGATTGGGATGATTATTGAAGTATTCTGGATTGTTTCTATAGCTATGTAGAATGGATCTCTGACTGAAGCTAAGTGAATTATTGGTCCTTCTCTTTTACTAAAATTAATTCAGATGCAAAGAAGGTTTGACTTTATCTCATCTTATACTTGGTAATCTTGTGTGATAATGAACTTTTGTTGTTTATTGAAGACTGTAAGAATCGCATGATAGTTGCTTATTTCATGCTTGTAGATAGTTGTGTTTAACATGAGCAATTGGATTTTATAAATATATGTATAGGAGATGATAATACACTTGAATCATCTTTGATATTGAGAGAGTTCATGTACCAATTAATTATGAGTTTGACAAGGGAACTTAATGAATACTATGATTTATTGAGCGACTAAATTCCTATTCTTCATGTTAAGAACACTACTTATACCATGCCTAATAATTTAATAGTAATTTAGATCAGTTATGGTTGAATATATAATAATGAAAGATTTATGATCCTATTGTATTATCCCCGAGTCTTTGAATCCTTAATATGAATTGAAGTAAATGTTACTAAATAGATTAGTAATAATATTGATTTATAATAGGAATAATTAGAATGTTTACAACACTTGAAAACATAATTATTTAGAATCTTTAGAGTGTTATAATTGATGCCATTAATGAAGTGATAAGCACCTTATATCTAGATACTTATTTATCAAATGGTGATGCTTGTGCATGACGTGTTCACGCATCATTCTTGTCAGATGATAGATTGAAAGGCTTAAGATAAAGAGAGAATCTAGTGCATTAGAGGAATGTTGAAAATGGCCTAGTTTGAAAATAATTAAACTTAAATTTTATGATAAATTATAGAATTATAAGGCCTTCATTATGGTACTGATACTTGCATGTTGATTATTGTGTCTAATTACTTGAAAGTATGTATTAGTATATATTAAGTCAATAATACAAGGGAGTAACCAACTAAATACAAAGAGAACTCAGAATTTCCATGATTTTAGTGGTTATATGAAATTAATTTTGCTAGAAAATAGGTTAATTATTAGTAAATAGTGAATGAATGGATTATTAAATAGTAAATTAAGGCTGAACTGAGTCACTCAAACATGTGGAAATAACAAAGAGTGCTAACATTTATATAGGCACCATGAAAGAAATGTGAAAGTAATGTATTACAGCCCCTAATTTATTCCTGTATTTGAGATTTAAGGCTTGAAACTTGATAAAGAACACCTTTGGCTAGTAATGTATATCACTTAGAAAATTAGCACCATTTGCCATGATTTAAATAGAATAACTAAATTAAACTCTAGCTGGAAATATGGTACAAATTAGATTGTCTATCATGATTACACGTGAGTTCACAGCTATTAGATTCTTTCAATTTGGCAGAGTAGTTCATGTCACCTTGATGACTTTAAGATACAGGTACTTGAAGTCTTGGGTTACTGGAAATTAGTAGAATTAGATTTCATGCACATGAAACTTAGTTGGACCATACAACCTTATTAATTAATATTAAGCAGCTATGAGTCAAAGATGATTAAACACAATCATGAGTCTAATAAGGTTAATTAATGTTTTAAACTCTAAAGCCTATAGAGTACATATGTATGTAAATGTTCATAAATAATTAACATGGAAAGGATAAACTGAATCATATTGCACTTGCCTAAGCTATGATGTAAATTTTAAAAAAAAATAATGAGTACTACTTAAGATAACAACTACATTATGTATTACATGTGTATAATATGAGTATACATGATGCTAACTTGGTAAAGTAATGTGCTACCTTGACTATGTATATTGGCTATTTGAATAAGTGAAATCAAAATGGATGTATGAACCAAGAACTAAAAATATTATTATTTTAACTAGTTGTCATGCATGTACGAGTGAGTATTGAAGGTGTTATTCATCATGGTTTACCAAATTATTAAACCAAATGTAGATATAGAATTTGCTAGAATTAATGGTAAATTGATGTAAAGAAGAGTAACATTTTAAAAATAGTAGTATTATGTATGTCCATTAGAAACATATAAAATGTCTATTATCCGTGTAATCTTATAGCCAATTGTCTAAGTTATAAAGTAAAATGTACATTACAAAGTAAGCAACTTAAGAGGGACTGATTGAACTGTTTGAAATATAATGATTATTAGACTCATTTTTTTAGGCTTTCTTAAGTGAAGTTATTTAAATGTAAAATTGTTTATAGAAGGAACTTGGTATTAAAAATTAAAACATATACTCATAATTTAATATCAAATATGTCAGACCTACATTTATAGCATCCCTATGTGCATGCAATCTATGCATACGTTACAGTGAATGAATGATTAATTCATAAAATGCATGAATGAGATATGATGCATGAATGCTTTGACATAGCGAATGTGAAATGAAATGTCTCATAGATAAAGGATTCTATATAATATGGAATTGATAGAGAAAGAAAGTGAAAAGATGATAAAAAAAGTGAACATGCACTAAAGTTGAAAATTTCATATGCTTTCATTGAATGCCTTCAATGAAGCTCTATGATGAAATTTGTGTGTGCAAGGTAAAACATTGACATGTTTAACATGACATTGTATGATAAAGTATAGTTTAAAATGTATAAATATAAGTTAAAGTAAAGTTAGAAGCAATGGTATGTAAAATGGTAAGCTAGGATACAAATGGTATTTCATGAAAAGTGAAGGTTAATATTGGAAACTGTATTATGTATGGTTTATGTCCAAAACATTATGATGAATGGTAAGTGCATTCTTATGAAAGCATGACCTAAATATGATGTAAAAATGCGCATTGAATAAGAAAGAAAACAAATTGGTTAAGTAATTAACCATAGCTTGATAAATGTCAACTTATGATTGGTCTTTCTTTTACATAAGTCAAAAATTGAGTCTTATATGAATTGAGGAGGAACCTAGGTCAGTTTCTTCATCCATTCCCTTCCAACATACGACTTTTTTCTCTTCTCCTTCTTTTTGCATCTTAACTTAGAGAAAAACCATCTTTCAAGGTATAATTTCATGGGAAATTTAGCTTTTATGTTATTTTTATGTTCTATAAATTTTCTACATGCCTTTTCCATTCTTATTTATGCTTTCTCATGTCTTAATGAAGTGGTAAGTTGCTATAGGGTTGTGTTAATTGTATGCAAGTGAAAGAAATGGATTGAATGATGAAAGATAAGTAAGCTAAGTGATGAGTTTATGTTGTTTTGCAACCAAATGTGATTTCTATTTTGGTGTATTTGTTTTGTGTAAATCCCTTACTTGTAACCCTTGAATTAGTTATTTTAATTACTATTTGAAGTGTATGACTAGTGATTAATGGTGCTTCTAAGGTTTGGCATGCTTGTATGATGAGGGAAAGATGATTACATGTGTAGATAACTTGGTTACAAAGTTGTTGCCTAATTTAAGAATATTTTAGGTTTTATTATTTTAGGGGATAGAAGTGTGTAGTCCTTGCGTTTGTATGAAAATATGACTGAATAATGTGTGTAGATGTTGAAAATGGGGTTTGGTGTCATGTAAAGGTGAGTTTTTGCATGAAAATGTCAAAAGGTTCATTAGTGGGCAGCAAGGCATGTACTTTGTGTATATTATGTGTACTTGACCTTTAAAGGTGGATATGTCCCTTGTATGTTGATCAATTGGACATATGTTTGTGTATAACATGTATATGTATGCTTCCATTTAGTACGATATGATTTTAATGTAGTTTGGAATTCAAATAGGTAAGGTATGCATGAAGATACTTATAAGGCAACTTGTTCACCTTAATGTGCAAGTTGTGTAACTTTATGTATGGTGAGAGATATGGATGTATGATTGAAAATCTGGATGTATTCCTTATGGATAAGTCTTAGAACAACACGTTCATACATTAAAAGTGACCATATGACCAAGTGATGATAGGGGTAAAAATGGTGCAAGTTCATGGTATGCTAAAAATGTGCATTTTAGCAGGCTCTTTTAAAGCATACGGCCTTTTAATGTTTGAAGGCCTTAATGGATGAAATAATTTGCATACTATAGCTTGAGCTAAACCTTGATGAGTCTAGTTTCTTATGGTATATGGCGTGTATATGTTAAAGATTGAGAGGATTGCTTAAAAATTTAATTAGTCCAAGTACGCACATAAATGGTGTTTGCATTTTTTAATTTCAATAAGTTTGAATTACATGTCATAAATGTATAAGTTTTGGTACTTTGTTTATATGGTTTAATACCTTAAGATATGCATGAAATGATGGCTTAAATGCAAGTGTCTTTCATGGTTCATGACTTGTCCAATAAAGCCATTAAGAGGCATGAAAACATAAGGTGAAAACATGAAGATTTCATGAAAGAAAATGGCCATATGAATAGTAACCATGACAAAATGAATAGTAACATGTCTTGTATGCTTTAGCATCTTAATGAATACATGTCCTAGCTTCCAAACTTAAAGTTATGTACACTTATACCTTATTACTTCTTAAGTACATGTATACATACTTAAAGAGATACATAGTCCTTAAATGTTCCATACATACCTAATAGACTAAAATACATTCTATTATACCTAAGTATGACTACTATAAGTACTTGTACATGAATGTATGAAGCAGTTAAGGCATGAACACTATAAGTCTCATGAAAGTATTATTATTTTAAATGCTTGATCTATATACCAATATGAATATGCATGGTTCATATATGCCTATATAAGAGAATGTAAAGGTGTTGTATGCCATGAAATACATTATGAAACCATGGAATATATCAAACACTAGAAGTAAAATGTAAGAGTCTTACATGCATATTATTATTTTAAATACTTAAGATAAATGCTTATATGCATACTTATGATGAACCTATACATACTAAATGACAATAAAAGAATCAATTACTTATGCCATGCATTAATGATGTTAAATGAAAATAATATGCATATAGTAACTACTCTTATGCATGATATGCTTATATTATATCATGAAGTGAAATAGTATATACATGCTTATCATGAATGAAGATTGGATTATGGTAATACGCCATATATGAATGAAAAGGGTAAAAGTACATATGTATGCATTTAATTCATATACATTAAATGGTGTGCTTAAATGCCTATATTTGACATGAAAAGTGTATTATAACCATAATTGACATGACTAAGCAAATCATGAATCAAAATGCAAATATGCTAATATGTCACCTATATGTTACATACGTATGATATTTTAATATGATTAAACACTATAATTGTGTTATGAATTCTAATATTAAATTAATAACTGATGATGATGATGCCATAGGCATTATAAAAGGATCAAAGGTAGCATTACTTCATCATAGATACAGTGGAATCATCAAAACAGGTTTGTACTATAATTAAGCTGATTCCATAATAATGGATCAGCGGGTAAGCTAAAAGCTTACCTTGATGTTAACATGTACTTACATGTTTTAATTAATTATTTTACTATGCTATAATTATGAATGGTCAATGTTATATTGAAAGTGATTGCCAGAGAGCATAGATGATACAGTTTGATATCATAACCTATTTTATAAGGTTGATAGTCAAAGTATCATGATTATAGAGAATTTATATGATGATTATCTTGTTCATTTATGATGTTATTATGTTATAGTTATGAATGGAGGTTGATATTTTGAGAATGATTACTAAAGGGCATAGATCATGTCTTATGATATCACGACCTATCAAATAAGGTCAACAGGTACAATGTTATGATCATAGTGACATTATGAGATATTGCTCTCTTTTATTGATGAATATTCATATGAAAAGGGTTGTAAATGGTGAATGTTACTTTGTGATTATTGTTAAAGATTATAACTGATGTGTTATGATATGACGAGTTAATAAATAAGGTCGACTAGTTAAAGATCATATATTTAGAGGTATGACATGATATTTATTGAGTTTGTTTATGAAAGTTCATATGATATAGAATATGAACGATAACTTTTGATAAAAGAATGAAGCTACATCTTATTGTTACATTGTTATAGTACTGCAATTTCTTAGTTACCCTTTTTAAATTTTATGATTATACAAATATGGTAACTTACCTATGATATATTTATGAATTACAAACAAAAGTTATAGTTAGTGGTCTAAGGTATCATGACCCACTTGTCAGGGTCAATGTATGATGTTATGTAGTAATTGTAATATGATGTGTTATTTATTTTATGTAATGTTTAAAATTATACAAAATGAGTTATATATGGTATTATATTATGATGCTTACATATTTTCACTATGGTGTCAAAGCATAGCACTTGCACATTATGTCATGAATCATACAAGTAAAAAGGCATATTCATAGCATACATCATGTCATGTACATTCATGCATTCCTACATAAGCATGTCATGATATGATAATATGGAGGTATAAGGAAGAGATGGTTATAAAGCTTGAATAAAGTTTGTTATTGATACGTACTAGGTCCCATAGTTTGATTCCCTCAATAAATCATAGAGTTGGATTCCTTTATGGAATCATTGAGTTGGATTCCTATATGGAATCACAAAGTTATGCATATATATATATGATATACTCCTACAGGAACCAGAGGTACCAGTACATTAGACCCAGTACGATTGTGCATAATCATATAGGCAAAGGAACTGATACCGGAAAAATAGAGTGAGAGTGTAATTTATCATTGCATTCTCAATATATGTTTTATAGATGGAATTAAAGTGTTGAATGTTACCATTGGATGTTTTAAAGTCATACTATGCTTAACTATGAATGTATGATGTTTATATGATAAAGTTCATAGGTAAAGAGTGATATTGGTAACAGGTGACAATGTTTACTTAATTATTTAGCTATGCTTATACAGTTATTTGAGCTTATGCTCATAGGCAAAAATGTTATATGGAGAGTATGATGTTATTCATTGATAGCATTTATATGTTGATTGTTTACGAAGATAATGATTCATATTCCTTATTATATTATGATTTACTAACAACATGAATACACAACAGAGTTAAAGTATGACACTATGAGCGCCAGTTTATGCCGTTGCCTAGAGTGAGGCTTGCGAGGCTCATGGACTGGGGATCGTACTTGGAGCAAAAGTGCGGAATTCCTAAGGGGCTACCTCGAGGAATGATACCGACTCAAAAGAGTCACAAGGGAGTCACCACCAGATGGTTTCAGATTGGTTCAACCGACCCATAGCATGAGTGCTAGTTAAATCCTTCAGAGATAGGTTCGGGTGGTGAAGATCTATTTCTATGAGTTTTCAAAATTGATTTTACCATTATAGTTAGAGTTAATTATCCTAAGCTAGCATGGATATGAGCATAGCATGGTTGTACATATAGTGGCATATAATGCTATATGGCATTTGGATGACATGGCATATGCATGACATATAGAGTAATGACATAATAAAATGACATGGCATATGCATGACATGACATAATAATAATGACATAATAACATGGCATATACATGACATATGAGATGAATGACATAACATGTGCATGGCATATGCATGACATATGAAATGAATGACATATCACATGCATGATATGTGAGATATGTGAAATGACATAGCATATGCATGATATGGCATAGTGATGTGTATGTGAATTGGCATTCAGCATGGTATATGACATGCCATACGATATGGCATATAGCATGACATGGCATAATGACATGGTATAATGTCATAGCATGGTAAGTTGGCATGGTATATGAGCATATAACATGGAAAATAACGTGTATAACGGATTGGCATATTGGCATATTTGGATCATATTGGCATACGAGATAATATATGTTATGGCATGGCATAGAAGTGTGTGATGTGGCATGTGACATGATATGACATATATATTTTAGCAAATATAATAAACCATCCACGAAATAAATTATGAAAGGCCGGTGAAAGGGATCGAGGAATTAGGGGATACATAAGGGATTTTGGGGATAAATTATTACAAACCAAGAATAATTCTACCCTATTACACAAAATCTTCATATATACAACATTTTGGGATGTTAAGTAACGTCCCCTCCTCCTCGGGAAATTTTCCTCTTCGGGTTGTATGAGCCAAAAATGCACGAATGAAAATGCAATATAAACAAAATAAATTCATTAGTAGCAAATGAATTTATGACTTATTTGACTAATTCAATGCCACATGAAAGCATGAACCAAGAGTCAAAGTCCAATTAATTGTATGGCAACAATCAAGTGAATTAGCACGAGCCAGATCATGAAAATTAAATAAATAAAAATAATTTTGTGTAAAATTATTTTTAATTGATCATGGAAAATCAAATAGGAATTGCAAACATCACACAATAGCAATTGGAGATAGCAACTCGACCAATTTGAATCCAATCCTATCAAAAATCATATTTTAATGAGTCAAATAAGCATTTAATCGATAAAAATTAATTTTGAGGCCAAAATTAATTAAATGTGATTAATTTATGATAGATCCAATACATTTAAGTTATTTTCAAACATCACATGTTACTGGAATCATCAAATTGGGCTTGAAAATGAGTGAAAAATGTGATTTTTGGTGAAAAACACAAGGAACTTGTGCAGCATGTAGTGTTATGCGCACAACATATAGGCTATATGCTACATACATAGCATGATTTGCACCATATGTAAGGAGTAAATTTGCAAGAAAATCAAATTTATTAGCATAAAAATGATCTACATATAAAATACAGCAACTTTAATGAAGATAGTACCTCATTGTGAGCATAAACAAGCGTCCGAATCATAAATCCATTAAGTAAATGTGCATTGAACTTGAACAATCAATTTTAAGGTTAAAATCAATTAGATCTGGACAATATCTGACAGATCCAAAACATTAAGACTATGGAAAAGCCATTAATGTTATTAGAATTGTCAGATCTGAAGAGGAACGAGTGAAAATAGAAGTGAAATTCAATTTTTTGTGAAATCAGGGACCTATGTGTGCAACATATAGGCCTATATGCACCACACATAGGCTGTGTGTGGTGTACATAGTGGTATATGTGACACACATAATAGAGTAAATTGAAGGAAAGTTAAGTTTTTTAGTAAAACTACAATCTACAGACAATTTCCAATAGGTTTAATGAAGGTAGCACTCCATTTTAAGAATGAACGTGTGTTCAAATCAAGTAAATGAGCATTTAACTTTAATTAATTTTAAAGCTAAAATTAATTAGATCTAGAAAATATATGATAGATCTAGAACACTAGAAGCATGGACAAGCCTCTAATGTTGCTAGATTCATTAGATCAGGCAAAGCAAAGAGCTAAAATGAGAGAAAATAGGCCTATGTGCACTACACATAAATTAGATGTAACACATATAGTATGGAAAATAAAAGGAAAATAGAGGTTTTTAAGAAAAACGTGAAATTCAGGTTAGATCTAGGTAGATCCAAAGTAAAAATAGGTGTTTTTGATTATCAATAAGCATCAATAATCATTAAAGAACAAGATTGAAGTCAAATATCCATAAATAAACCCAACAAATCATAGATGCAAGCAAAAACAAGAAGGAAATGGAAGAAAAATGAGCATTTAACTTACCACAGTAGGTTTTTCTTATGGATCTTGAATCTAAACATGATTAGGCACCTAACTAGTATTGATTGGTCTCTAAAAACCTAGATTGATTGTTTAATTAATTGCTTAATTAAATTGGGAGTGGATTTTGGCAGAGTTTTGCCATTTTAGCTAATTCTTAGGGCAAATTTTCATGAACCAAGCATTATATTTATAATGGAGGTGTTAGGCTATGTGTGCAGCATATAGTACTATGTGTGCCACACAAACCCTATATGCGTAGCATGTAGTACTACATGCTACACACATAGCATTTTGACCCATTGTATAGGGCCCATTGTGGCTAGATCGGAATGTGTGCCTCATGTCTAAGAAGCATCATTTTATGTCCTAAGACATTGTATGACATGGTGCATGTTAGATTTGGTCACGATAAGGCTCCTGACCAAATGTCTTTTTTTGCTATATGCGTATCGCATAGCGCTATATGTTATGCATATAGCATTTTACCCCTATGCACACCAGCTTGTACGAGTAAAATGTAACATGCCCCTCATGTCAAACAAGCATCATTTAGTATTTTAAGACATTATGCTATATGGAGCATATTAGATTTGGCCCAAAAAGTGATTGCCACCAATGGTCTTATTTTGCTACATGCGTAGCACATAATGCTACATGCTACACATATAGCATTTGGCATGCTATGTGCTCCACCTTGTACGAGTAAAATGTAACATGCTCTGCATGTCAAATAAGCATTATTTAACATCCTAAGACGTTGTGCTATGTAGAGCACATCAGGTTTGACCTAAAAAGTGGGCCCTACCAAATATCTTTTTCATTATGTGTTGTTCATATAGTGTTATGTGCTCAATGTGTTATATTTTTCATACTATGCACTCAGAGGATGTAAAAAGAAGCATGTACAAAAATTGGGATTGATATCGAGGACCTGTATTGAGCCAAATCAACGGAAACTTGAGATTACATGCACAGGTTAAAAGTCAGGATCAACAGTTTGCCCCCTCATCAGGACTATTTTTGAGGCGACACAAGCATAAGTCATCAAAATGAGATATGCTCATAACATGACTTTTCACCAAAAGTAAGAGAGGTACCTGAGCGATGCTCATGTCAAGGTTTGACGCTCATGCTAAGGCTTATAGAATGCTCACGTTGAGGGTTACAAAATGCTCACGTTATGGCTTACAAAATGATTGCATTGAGGCTTACAACCCAATTCTACCAATAGGATCCCAGTGCTTGGGCTAGGTGATCCGTGCTGATCTGCTACTCATGTTGAGGCTTGTAACCCAATTCTGTCACTGGGAGCCTGATGCTCGAGCTTGATGATGAAGGTGGATCAGTAGTCTTCAACAAGATTGATGGCTTTGTTGTGAGGCTTAAAATCATCTGATGTCAGTGTCCAGATGCCTACTACTAGGGTTTAGGAATCAACGGCTTGATTCTGTGATCGATATTGGATCAATGCTCGCACCATCTAATAAATGTCAAGTAACTCCAAAATTGCATTTGGGATCCTCTGCTGGGGCTTGACATTTTCTGGTTGATGGTTTTGACCAATAATAATCCTAATTCTGTCACTGGGAGCCCGACATTCAAGCTAAATGATCGAGGCTGATCGATGGTCACTACAAGATTGATGGCTTTATTGTGAGGTAAAAATCATTTGATGTCAACATTCAGATGCATATGGCTAGGGTTTAAGAATCAAAGGCTTAATTCTACGATCTCTGCTGGATCGGGTGGTTAACTACGGAACCAGAGGTGACCGTCTGCTGGGTTAGAGTGATCAACCGTCAGATCAATTCTTGCATTATCAAATAAGTATCAAATATCTCGAAAGTCTGCATTTGGGATCCATAACCGGAATCTGACACTATTTAGTCAATAGCTTGACTAGAAGTCAAAGGTTTGACTGATTTGATCGTTTGCTGGATCAACTTCTTGTCTGTGCTATAGATGGAAAAAATAATTTATGAGTGAAATTGGTATTGAAATTTTCTAGAAAAAATACATGAAATTTTGAGTATTAGTCTGTTGCATTCTGACTAATTTTATGGATTTTTCAGATGCTGCGGGTCATGAAAATTAGGCTCTATAAAGCAAACGACCTCTAAAAATTATGAAAATTTTAGGAGAGGCTCAATTCACTGATTGCATCTTGCTAGGACCTAAGCATACATTAGCAGGCACTCTTGGAAGGTGCCGCATGTTAGCAAAATTTGCTACATACAGAGTGCGTTCCACTATATGCTGCACATATACCTTAAAAATTTTATATTTGAAAGCCTTTAATCCAAAAATCAATTTGTTTCTACACCCCAAACCGATTTTGTCTCAATTCCCCAAACCTAAAACTTAATATTCTCCTGAAAATGGTCGGAATTAGGATGCAACCGACCCCTCGAGACCCAGAATCAATCTTGAGTTATGCTCTAATGGAGCATACAACTCATGATGCTTACTTCGAGGCTCATTTTGGTGATCCAATTATAGAAACCTTTGCCATAGGCTCCCATCGATCCTAAGCTCCTCCTAAGAATGTGAGTTTTTCATGTTTTGGCTTGATTTTTTGGTTTTTATCAAAACTTAAGTTTAGGCTCATTTTGCTATGTTTAGGCTAATGTTGGACTTGAATTAGGTACTAGGCTAGTGCTAGGCTTAGGTATGCATGTGATTGTCAAAGCATCTCGATAAAAATCGAGTTTTTTAAAAATGGGTCTCGCTATGTGTGGTGCACATAGCACTATGTGCGCCATACATAGGCTATGTGTAGCACACATAGGGTTATGTGATACGCATATAGCAGCAGGAAATAGGCCAAAACAAGCATTTTTTTTGCCATTTTTTGAAGGATTATGCTTCTTTTTGATTCATAGGCATGAATAGGTTGATTTTAAGGCTGAGGGGAGGAATTTTGGACCTCTAAAATACTGTCTGTATTCTACAATTCAGTTTGAAAGCTAACCTGAGTTCTATAATTTATAGAGGGAGCAAACAGTTGTTGGAATTGGCAGCATCCAAGGAATCTTTGAATGGTACTCCCAACTGTCTCAGGAGATTCATGTTAGAGTGGACCAGAGCTGTTTCGGTCTATATATCTCTTGTTTTAATAGCATGGAGAAGAGATGTAACAGATTTATCATCATTACCATGATCGAGCGATGGATGGATTCTACTCACACCTTCCATTTGCCAGTGGGTGAGATTGTTATCACCCCAAGTATTTTTGCTAGAATCACTAGGCTAGAGTGTGTGGGGTTACCCCATCAGTTTGATGCCAAATTGACATCATCGAATTGGTCGTATGGCATGATCTTTGACCTGCTAGGTGTGTCTCCCAGCATGAGAGGTGGATACAACATATCATATGACTGTCTCCAAGAGGCAGTATTGGTAGAGATGCTTGGCAGGATGATCTCTATAGATCAGTAAACTCGTAGCTTTTTGCTGTATATGGTGGGGTGTACTCTATTCAATGATAGTAGAAATAGTATCCATATGTATGTACTATAGGCTCTCCATAATTTAGATGCCATCGAGAGATTAGACTGAGGCAGCACCGGTCTGGTTCATCTGATGCAGGGATTGGATCTTTATTGTAAGCAATGCAAAGAATATTTCATTAGTTGATTGTAGGTTGTTGAGGTAATTAGAATTTTATCAAATTTGATACTGGTGCTTGACTAAATCTTTTGCTGATTGTATGCGTGGATTTTACAGATCATGGCGTATGGGTTTGGGCTACTACCAGAGCCTGAGATGCCATAGGGAGTACCGCTTAGCTTTCCTTGTATGCAAGTGTGGAGTGTACCATGTTAAAGCTTTGGTTACACCATGGATGAGTTGAGAGAGTATCTCAATGATTTGACTTGGGATCATGTAAGAAAGAAACAATTTAATTAGTATTAAATTAAATTGAATTGGTTTAAGAAATACCTAAGCAGGCATCCATTTATCTATTATTATCTGGATAGGTGCACCCCTATCCCTGGAGCAACATGTTTTTGAGGTCAAAATATTTGAATAGTTTATTACATAAGGACGAGCGCCATATGTTGCTGGAGAGTCCTAAAGGTATACTCTTTTACTTGGGTGAGCGTGTCGTTGACTAGCAGCTAGGACTAGAGAGCTATGTGGAGGCTGTTGCACCACCTCATGTTATATTCTAGGCATCTTGTACTGATACAGACTTAGAGGTGATTGCTGCATTGATAGGCATTTCTGACAAGAGCGCCTATCTGAGTCACCAATAGACTACCCCACCTTCATATAGATGAGATTGCTGGGGCCTGTGGAGCTTTCCACATATAGAGGCTAACATGATAGAGCTAGTGGGTCTGGAGTCAAACTTGATATTCCCCAGGGTAGAGGTGGACATTGTGGTTTGCTAGCAGTTGGTAGTTCTTAAGGTGGTAGTACCTCAATAAGATCTAGTGATTCTAGACCCAGTACAACCCCTCTGGGATCAATATCTAACACTCCAGAAGCACCCTCTGGATATAAGCATCCTTTAGACTTCATTGAGGGTCAAATGATGTGGCTACAGAACCCACTGATATGTACTTTTGATAAGACTGGTCATCCTTTTGAGACCTCCTTCGTGGTGCCAGTGAGGGATGAGATTGAGTTTTACATGTATTTGATTTGTCCAGGTGCCTTATAATGCCATGTCTGATGCTATAAGGCTTTTGGCAAGATTATGTTGCTATCATAAATCTGAGATGCTGGGCATTCAAGTGAGTACCTGTTATAGGTGTAATGGAAATGCATGGATGCATGACTTATATGTCTATATGCTTATCTTTGCAGACGAGCAGGCATTTGGAGCAAGATCATTATGCTTAGATGACTAAGCAATGGGCAGAGAGATCAAAACTCTGTAGTTTCTGTATTAAAATAATAAGGTGGTATGTTACAGTCTAGTATATGGGCGTAGTCACTAGGGTTATGGTGTACCAACTTTGAAAATAGCTGAAGACTTGAACTTTGTATCTTTTGGATTTATTAGTGGAATCTAAAGTTGCTTGTTGCTATAAATATCTCATACTGTATGCTTTATTGCCAAAACATAATTTCTTTATTCCTTTGTGTAGAAACTAGATATACAATGACTCAGCAATCATTGTCCGCTTTCCATGCTCTCTCTCGTTAGTGGGGCAACAACGAGTGGAACCGACTAGGCAGGATCAGACTCCAGTTTTTGAAGATGTTCTAGTGAGTCTTGCTTAACAATGTTTTCTTGCATGCTGCCATGCAATTCTGAGATCCAGTGGCCCATGTCTTCCAGTTTGGGCATGTAAAACTTTGCCTATTAGAGATGCATTCCTATATCTGATTAGAGCTTTTGATGTCAGCCTAATTGAGATGAGGTCGCTTCTGACTACAGAGGGTTACATCAACCTTACTGCTATTTATTGGCTATGTAACCAAAAACATATGGATACTTCCTCATGGTTGAGGATAGCGGGATTTGGATTGCTAGCACAATTCCTATTTGTTGATCTATCTGGCCATGGAGATTTGTTGATTGAGCCACTGATAAACCAAATAATGCAGGGTCAGGCCCTTTCTCCTATGGTTGTTGCAGAGACAATCCTCGAATTGGACAGAGTGAAGCAGGGACAGTTTGGGCGCTTCAGTGGTAATCTACTTCTCCTCTAAGTAAGAATTTTAAGCTGCCTTTGTAGGTTTTCAACTAAGGAAAGCTACGTTTTACCCTAATTTTTACGTGATTTACCTTTCATAAACTTTTTGACTCATCGGGCTATTGATGTAGATTTTTTTAGAGCCTAAATTTTACCTGAATTGACCCCTTAGGTTTTCAGCTCTGCGGGTCATTCTAATTTTTGCCTGAGTAGCCTTTTGCAAGGTTTTCAACTCAGTGAGCTTTGTTTTTATTTTGTTACAGATTTGGCTTTAGGAGAAGCTTGGGATTCTGGTACCACAAGTGGGTGATCTGTAGAGATACCCACCTCATAGCCACATTCGGAGAGGCTACACCTTCAGTGATGTTGACCCTGACTTTTCACCATTGTATGATTTTGGATCTTTATTGATTTGACTAGGATTTAGTCCCTGGTATCGATCCCGATTATACATATAAGCCCATATAACTTCCTCTGTGTGTTCTAATGAATGGAACATTTCAGAACTGGTGGGGCCCACCATGGCGCCTGGCGGGACCCGCCATCTATTCTGAGTGTTCTGTGCATGCAGAACACCCTCCATGCCGTATACGGGGGACAAACACTTGAAATGTGGAGTATTACATTTTTGGCCCCGGTTACTATTCATTATTAATAGTACATAGGTAGGGCCCACTAAATAAAAGCGGGGCCCACAGTCCCCAATAACCTATTCTGTATGTTCTGTACTTACAGAATACATTTTCCAGCTGCCTTACGCAAGGCACAGCGCTTGGCATCGTGAATGCCGTCTGCTGGCCCACTACGCTATGGGGCCCACCTAGTAACAGCGGGGCCCGCTGCCCCTATTACCTATTCTGTGTATTATGTACTTACAGAATACAGTTCCATGTTGCCTTACGCAAGGCACAATGCTAGGCATCGCAAATGCCATCTTTTGGGCCCACTACGCGGCGTAGCCCACTTAGCAATAACAGGAGCCCGCTGCTCCTATTTCCTATTCTGTGTATTCTGTACTTACAGAATACATTTCATACTTGCCTACGCGTGGTAGGATACGCAGAATGCAAAATATTGCATTTTAGACATAGGTTACTATTCACTATGAATAGTATATAAGTGGGGCCCGCTTCCCCAATTAGCTAATTCTATGTATTCTGTGCTTACAGAGTACATTCCACTGCTGCCTTACGCAAGGCACATCTCGTGACATTTCGAATGCCACATTTGTAGGTTCACCTTGCTGTGGGGCCCGTTAAACCCTAGTAGGGTCCGTTTCCCACTATCGTCTGCTTCAATGTGTTCTGTACGCACAAAACACACCCTATCTGCCGTCTCACTTGAGGCAAAATGCTTGGCAGACTATTTGCCACTTTCTGGGCCTTTTTATGCTATGGGGCCCACGAGCGTACTATTCATAATGAATAGTACCTAGGTGGGCCCACCGCCCGAATTCATTAATCTGAGTGGTCTTGACGCGTAGAACACATTTCCACTAGTGCCTACGCGAGGCACGACTCACGGCACCCTGTTTGCCACATTTTACCCTTAATGGGTGTAAGAGTAGCGCGCCCCGGATGCAGGAGCGCTGCACGCTGTTCGGCGTGAGAAGCCGTGGTGCTTGCTCTCAATGGCGCAATTCCATAGTTGATTGTTCTTTAACCTAGAAAGATCGCGTCGAGGTTAATAAGTGGAGTCGCCACCTAGTTTGTTTTGCCAATTCAATTGAATGACTAGAAAACTAGGAAATAAAACCCGGGCCTTCCTGTGTTGGAAAGCGGCCTGAATTTATGTTAGGGTTCGGGATTTTGAATTTATTAATGTTCCATTTTATTATGTTCACTTATTTAATTTTAATGAAAGCTCCTAAGCATACAATTAAGTTCAAGTTTGATTAACATACTCTTGCATGGCATAAAGCATTCAAAAAGGCATACACAAATTATAAAGCATAAAGAAAGCATAAAGAAAGCGATAAAATGCAGAAAAAGTAAATGCAAAAATAAAAGTGTGGGTATTTAAATACAACCCACCCAAAAATAATGGAAAAGCAAATAAAAGAAAATAAAAAAATTTTGGGTATTTAATACAACCCAACCAAAATAATTAAATAAAGCAAATAAAGTCCTAGTTTTTGGGCCCGACGCCCAATTACTTTCTCCAGGATCCAAATGGGCTCGTCGTGATTGGGCCTCGGGTCCAGCTAAACATCCATGCATACTCATCCTCCTCCTTCCCAAATCAACATAATTAGCTGCAAAATCAAATCCAAGTGCATAAAAGGGAACAAATAAAGTAATAATGGCATTAATCACGAAATCTGCACACAAATCATGCAAACAGACATAAATAATCAAAAGGAAAACATGAAAATCAAGGAAAAATATTTTGGGATCATACGCGATCGCGTATGATATTGTGATGATCATACGCGATCGTGTATGATTATACGCGATCGAGGCAAACGATGAGAAAATCATAAGCGCAGGCTTAAAACATAACGTAAAGCATTCGGCAATCAAAATAAATCAAAATAGCATTTTATGGAACATGCACGATCGCGTATGATATTGAGAAAATCATACGCGATCGTGTATAATCATACGCGATCGAAGCAAACAGTTAAGAAATCACACGCGCGGGCTTAAAATATAACACA
>CANYBF010377062.1:0-22147 GCA_948192965.1 Dalechampia spathulata
AACAAACTTAAACCTAAATGCGTGCTTAGGAACTTTCTTTAAAATTAAACAAATTGAACATAATAAGATAGAATACGAATAAATTGAAACCCCGAACCCAAACTCTGAAGAAATTCAGCCCGCTTTCCAACACGGGAAGGCCCGGGTTTTATTTCCTAGTTTTCTTTTAGTCATTCAATTGAATTGACAAAACAAACTAGGTGGCGACTCCACATTATAAAAAGCATTTGTTTTCAAAATTAAAATGGGAAACACCATTGAGGGCAAGCACCACGGCATCTCACGCCGAACAGCGTGCTGGGCTCCCGCGTCCGGGATGCCCTACTCTTACAATAGCACAGCCGCTAGCGCTATGTATTCCTTTGCTGATGGATTCTCTAGGTACAACCAAATCCTGATGGCAATTACAGACAAGGTGAAGATAGCTTTCATCATAAAATGGGGGGCCTACTGCTACAAGGTCATGCCCTTTGGCTTGAAAAATGCAGGTGCAACCTACCAGAGAGCCGCAATAACGCTGTTGCATGATTTGATCCACAAGGAGGTTGAAGTCTATGTGGATGACATGATGGTGAAATCTCCCACCAGAGGATAACATACGGCCGCTCTTGATAGATTTCTCATACGCGTCAAGAAGTACGGACTCAGGTTGAACCTGAAGAAATGCACATTCGGGGTGACATCTGGCAATCTGTTGGGTCATATTATTAGTCAGAGGGGTATCGAGGTGGATCCTGACAAAGCAAAGTCAATCATTGAGATGCCTATTCCCAGAACTGAGACAGAAGTCAGGGGATTCCTGGGACAGCTCCAGTACATCAGCAGATTCATCACCAAGCTCACTACCATGTGTGAGCCTATCTTCAAGCTTTTGAGAAAGAACCAGCCTATGGTTTGGGATGAGAATTGTCAGTTTGCATTTGAGAGGGTAAAGCATTATCTCTCCAACCCGCCGATTCTGTAACCACCTCGGTCGGGAAAACCACTACTACTCTATCTAGCCTTAGAGGAGGAGTCAGTGGGTGCTATGATGGCTCAGGAGAATGACGTCGGGGTCGAACATGCTGTTTACTACCTGAGTAAAAAGCTACTACCGACAGAGTGCAAATACAGCACTATTGAGAAGCTATGCATGGCCATGGTCTGGGTTACCAAGAAACTCAGGCATTACTTCCAGTCGTACCAAATACAGGCAATCTCCAAGGTTAATCCTATGAAGTATTTGTATACTGCTCCTTCCCTAGTAGGGAAACTCTCCAGGTGGCTGATCCTATTGTCAGAGTCTGATGTGCAATACATCACTACTAAGGTGATTAAAGGCAAAACAATTGCCAAGTTCTTAGCATCCAAGCCGATGGATGATTCCGAGACTTTCGAACTGGACTTCCCAGATGAGCACTTGGGGCAGTTGATGTCCAGAAATGGCAGTTGCACTTTGATGGTGCAGTCAACAAAAGGGGTGTAGGTGTAGGATTTGTGCTAATCACTCCTGAAGGAGAGTTAATAATGCTTTCAAAGTGGCTGAGCTTCTCAGTCACTAACAATATGGCTGAGTATGAAGCATGTCTCTTCGGGCTAGAAGCATTGCTAATGGTTGGTGCCCCAGATGTACAGATATTTGGTGATTCGATGCTTGTCATTCACTAATCCACGGCCGAGTGGGAAGTCAAAGAGGAAAGACTCAAGCCTTATGCTGAATACATGAAGCTCATGGTCCATAATTTTAGTTCCTGCTAGTTTATTCACATGCCGCGTGAAGAGAATCAGATGGTTGATGCTTTGGCTACACTGGTTTCAGTTTGTGAGCAACCGCAGAGTCAAGCTCAACCTGTGGTTGTTGAGCAATCAAGGATCCCTTGCTATTTTGGGGAACGTGTTATGACGCTAGACCCATCAGAAGAAATCCCATGGTACACAGATATCATGAACTTTCTAAAAACTGGAACTTACCTGGAAGAAGCCAACAGAACTGACAAGCTAGCACTACGCAAACTAGCAGCCAACTTCACCTGGCACCAGGGTGTTCTCTACAGAAGAACTGCAGATGGTCTACAGCTTTAATGCATATCGGGGAAGGAGATTGAGTCTGTTATGGAGATGGTACATGCTGGTGTATGTGGGCCCCACATGAATGGGTTTGCACTTTACAGGAAGATTCTACGCCAAGGATATTTCTGGCTCACTATGGAAATAGACTGCATACAGTTTATACAGAGATGCCATGAATGCCAGATTCATGGAGATCTAAGTCATCTACCACCGATCGAATTGCAGAATTTGATAATGCCTTGGCCATTCTCAGCCTGGGGAATTAACATCATGGGTGAAATTCATCCTAACGTATCTAATGGACATCGGTACATACTGGTAGCTGTGGACTACTTCTCTAAGTGGGTAGAAGCTGAATCCTACGGTAAACTGGGGGCAAGACAGGTTACCAAGTTTATAGAGAAGAATCTCATATGCCGATATGGGGTGCCACATCACCTGGTGTCAGATAACGGAGTACAATTCCAGGCCCAAGTTGTAGACTTGCTGGAAAAATATGGGATTGAGCACCATCAATCCTCTCCTTACCGCCCTCAAGCTAATGGGGTAGTTGAAGCGGCTAACAAGACGATCAAGCGCATCTTAGCCAAAACAGTACAGACTTACAGAGATTGGCATGAGCAGCTACCATTTGCCTTATAGGGTTACAGAACCACTGTAAGGAGTCCTACAGGTGCCACCCCATATTCTCTGGTTTACGGGACAGAAGCCATATTGCCAATTGAAGTGGAACTAAAATCACTTCGGGTCATCCTAGAATCTCAGTTACCAGAAGCTGAGTGGAAAAAGGCCAGGTATGAGCAGTTGGTCATTATTGATGAGAAACGGTTGAAGTCTCTCTATCATCTATAGCTTTACAAAAAGCGCATGGCCAACGCATTCAACAAGAAGGTTAAACCTGTAGCCCTACAAGAAGGTGATTTATTCTTGAAGCAAGTCAGACTCGCTATTCGTGATCCTCTTGGAAAGTTCAGACCCAACTGGGAAGGCCCATTCCTAGTTAAGAAAATCCTCTTTAAAGGCGCTGTTCGCATCTCAGATTTGGAGGGAAACGAGTTCTCAGAACCTGTCAACCTTGACTGGCTGAAGAAATATTTTATCTAGAGTAAAGGGCAAAAGGAAAATAGCAAAATAAAAATGAAAAGCTTGGTGAGCTGAAAACCTGCATAGGTAGCTCACGCAAAAATTAAAGCAAATGAAAAACATTTGCTTGATGAGTTGAAAATCCACTCGGACAACTCATGCAAAAGTTAGAGCTCTTGAAAGGCAAAAGGAGAGCATTAAAATGGTTGATCAAAAAATCTTGCACGAGGCTGGTCAATAACAGAGGTTGAGTCTGATGCGCATCTGGAACTTCTGTGTTGGTTTTAACATTTTTGTGTAAATGTTTTAATCTCATTAATGTAAATAGGACACATGTTCATAAACTTAGCCTTAAGTAATACTAGTTGCAAACACAAAGTATTATCATCTTTTATTATATATTGTTGCTTAACAATATTTTATAGTACAGGATTCAAGCTTGGCGTAGCACCCACAGCTTGTACTCATCATTAGTGGCAGGTCCAGCTCCGAGAATCTCCACCAGTGCTATTCGGCGGTGAAGCCAAGTCCTCTCCACATGCTCCACGAAGCGAGGCACCAGCCTACCTCCCTCAAACTCCGTCAGCTGAGGTATGGTCTACCGCTGACCATACTGACGACAAATCCTAGCAGGACTGTAGTGCGTGCAACGCTTGAATCCTGGCAGTGGGATGCAATCTATGTAAGTCATCATAGTCATATGTTGTATGCACCACCAAGGGCAGCTCCATCTAATCTCGCTCTCAGGTCGAGTCCCTATCCATTCAATCCAGCCTTGGAACGACATTGTCCTTGCCTCACCAAAGGCATAGCCCCTCCGCATATGGCTATGAGGAAGGTATCTCTGTGGGTCACCCCCCGGCGGTGCCAGGATTCTGAGCTTCTCTTGAAGCTAAATCTGTAATATAAAAGAAAATAAAAAAAATGAGAGCTCGCTGAGTTGAAAACCTTGCAAAAGGCTGCTCAGGCAAAAGTAAGAGCGACCCACTGAGCTGAAAACCCAAGGGGGCAGCTCAGGCAAAAATTAGGGTCTAAAAACAAAACCAGAAGCCTGATGAGCCGAAAACCTTACAAAAGGTGACTCATGCAAAAGCTAGGGCAAAAATATAAAATTTTCTAAGTTGAAAACCTACGAAGGCGGCTTAGGTTTCTCACCTGTAGAAGAAGCAAACTGCTACCCAAGTGCTCAGACTGTCCACGTTTTACCTTGTCTAAACCAAGGATCGTCTCTGCTATAATCATAGGGAAAGGGGTCCAACCCTCCATAATCTTGTCTATCATAGGCCCGACCAACAAATCTCTGAGACCAGATGGATCGACAAATAGGAACTGTGCCAATAGTCCAAAACCAACTACCCTTAGCTACGATGGGTCTTCCATAGATTTTTGACCGCATAATCGGAAAAGGGCAACAAGATTTACAGAGCCGTCTGTAGTCAAAAGAGAGCCCACCTCTCACGGGCCAGCATTAAAAGCCCTAATCAAATACGAGAACGCATCTTCAACGGGCGCTGGTACTGTCAGTATCACCGTCATGCTACAGGTAATCCTGAGGATGGCAGCAAACTCCTCATACATCGGACACAGCTCTACATGCCCGAACCGGAATACGTGAAGTTTCGGATCCCAGAACTGCACAGCAGCGTGCAGAAAAGCATGATTAATTGAGACCTGCTGGAAGGTTCTCAAATATTAGAGTCCAATCTTGCCCAATCGACTCCACTCATTATTGCCCCAACGACGAGAAAGAGCACGGAAGACAGACAGTGATTGCTGAGTCATTGTATATCTAATTTCTGCAAAGAAAAGTAGATGAGTTATGTTTTGCCAGTAAACCAAAATGCATGGTGTATTTATAAGCAGCAAATAGCATTGGATTCCATTGCCAAATCCAAAAACACACAGTACAAGCATTTGTCTGTTTTTACAATTTGTACGCAACAGCTCTGGCGTACTAAACACGCAATTGCCAGTCTGTAATGCATTATCTTATTCTAGTACAGAAGCTACAGACTTCTGATGTCATGCATATGGAAGCCTGACGTCACATCATCTCTACATGTCATCCTCCCCGGAATGATCATCTTCAGGACTGGGACTGTCCATGACATCAATATTGTAGCTCTCCAGACACGCCGTCAGCCGTGCGATCTCTCGATCCCTTTCCTTTGTCATCCAAGTGAAACGATCACGCTCTTCTTGCTCTACTTGTCAGCTAGACTGCAGACATAAAACATCTAGGCATATAAGACATACATCCATGCATATTCACGCATGCGCATTTACAACAGGTACCAACCTGGACGTCTAATATGTTAGACGTGTAACGACGGTGCAACCCCATCAACAGCCTTGAAGCATCAGCCATGGCATCTCGAGGCACCTATAAGAAAAAGACACATGTCAGATCACTGAAATCAAAGGGTCATTAAAACAAGCATACTCACGTGTGTTGTGTTTGGAGGATCAAATTTGATGTCACTCCTTGCTGGTACTACAAAAGAGGTCTCATAAGGAAGACCAGTCTCGTCGTAAGTAAAGATCAGTGGATTTTGCGGCTATGCTAACTGACCCTCCATAAAATCTACCAGACGCGCATATCCCGGAGGCACCTCCGGAGTGTCTGACATCGACACTAGTGGGACCGTACCATCCCCAGAATTGCAGGATCTCTTTGAAGCACTGCCATCCCGAGAGCTCCTAATTCCTGACGAGCCATGACGTCTGCCTCGACTGCCATGGAAAAGGATCTCCCTCTGGTCCCACTAAATCGGTCACGCTGACTCCTACACGTGGAAAGTTCCACAGGCCCCAACAATCTCAACTGAATAAAGGAGGGGTAATCCACTGGTGAGTCTGATAGACGCTCTTGCCCGGGAATACCAGTCAATCCATCAATCACGCCTGAGACGGTATCAGTACAGGAAGCCCAAAACATTACACATGGGGGTGCAGCAGGCTCCACCTGGTTATCTGGTCCTAGATACCAGTCCACAACATGCTCACCTAAATAAAAGAGTCTACTCTCAGGTCCCTCCAACAGCATATGCTGCTCATCCTTACGCATCGAAGTCGCCACATACTCTGGCCTCGGATGCATGTTACTCCAAGGAAAGGGACGCACCTATTCCAACGATAAAAAGAAATTAGCCACCTGCATAGGTATTTCTCAAACCAGTTCTATATAGTTTAATGCTAATTAAATTGTTTCTTCTTACCTAGTCCCAGGTCAAGTTGTTAAGGTGCTTCCTCAACTCATCCATGGTATAATCAAGCCTTCGTCGTGGTACGCACCATGCCCGCATACGAGGGAAGCCAAATGGCACCCCATGTGGAATATCAGGCTCTAACAACAACCCGAATTCATACGCCATGATCTACAAGGTCAACACACATGGTCAATAAGATATAAATAGACATTACAGTGACAGAATTAACAGGATTCTGCTTACCTCCACAACTTGCCAACACCCAATGAAGCGGTCCCTACAATGCCTGCTACAGTAATCAAGCCCCTGCATCAGGTGGGCCACGCCAGCGCTGCCCCAATCATACCGCCCTATGGACTCCAAGTCACGAAGAGCCCATAACACTGACATATGAACACTGTTCCGACTATCATTGAATAGTGTACACCCTAGCACGTACAGTAGAAAGCTGCTGGTATACTGATCAGCAGAAATTGTTTGACCAAGTCTTTCTGCCAGCACTGCTTCTCTGAGACAGTCGTAAGAAATACTATGCCCTCCTCGCACATTGGGAGACACCCCTAAGAGGTCAAAGATTGCACCATACGACCAACGAGGTGAAGTTAGCCTAGCATCAAATTGAACTGGCAGCCCTACGCATTCCAACCCGATGATTCCAGCAAATATTCCTGGAGTGATAGCAATCTCGCCAACTGGCAGATGGAAGGTATGTGTGGAATCCATCCACCACTCGATCATGGCAGTAATGACGAGCCTGTTGCACCTCTTCTCCACGCCAGTGAAGCAGGTGATATACAGACCAAAATAGCTTCGGTCCACTCTTGCACGGATCTCCCTCGGCAGCTGAGAGTACCACTCAAAGACACCACGGATGCTACCGCTGCCTACCACTATCCGCTCCCTCTGCAAAATACACAATTCAAGTCAGACTTCAGACTGAATTACAGAGTGCACATAATAATTTCAGAGGTACAGGAAACTCACCTTCTCAGGAGGAGCTCGAGACCGATGGGAGTCTATGGCAAAAGTTTTCGCAACTGCATCACTGAAATGGGCTCCAAAATAGGTATCACGAGTCGTAAGCTCAGTTAAGGCATAACTCGGGACAGATTTAGGGTCCCGGGGGGTCGGTTGCATCCTAATACCGGCCATTTCTGCAAAAATGCAAAATTTTCAGTTTGGGGTTTCAGAGAAAATCGAGTTTTTGAAGGAAAATAAAGTGATTTTTGAGTTGGAAGCCCAGATATATAAAAATTCCAAGCAATGTGTGCCACACATAGGGCAACGTGCACCGCACATTGCAATTTATCATACATACATACATATATGCCTTGCCATGCATATATGTATATGTCATTATGCCATAATGCCATGCCACGTAGTATACCATAACACAGGACATACAGTATGCCATGCATATACTATGTTGAATACACATTCACATACGCACCACTATACCATGTCATACATATGACCATGCCATTCATTATTGTACATGCCATGCATACAGTATGTCATACACTTCACATGCTATGCATATAGTATATCATCCATTTAATATGCCATGCATATTATATGCCATACAATTATACCATGCCATGTTATAATACAACATTTCATATGCCATGTCATATTACACAAGCACATTCTATTATACATGCCATGCATATGCCATGCCACGCATCATCTCGTATGCCACGTACTTGGTATGTCATACATATAACATGTCATACATATGCCATGTATTATATCATCACACGTATCATGCACATGATATGCCATACATTATTCACATGCCACACAAGAGAAATGTCATTTACTATGCCATGCCATGCATATGCCATGACATCCATCACCTCACATATCATGCATATGATATGCCATTCACTATGCATACGCATCGCATACGCTATATGCCTAACACTAAAACAATCCCTAAAATGTTAAATGCATAACGCCTTACGTTATTTACCATTAGGTTGTCATATCATACATATGATATGTCATTCATGCTCATATGTCATGCATATGCCATGTTACTTTTATCGCTATATCACATGACATGCATATGTCATGCCATCTAAATGCCATATAGCTTAATATGTCATTTTACGTGTAACCTTGCAACACCAATCCACATGACATGTTGTGTGCTTACAATTACTGTTACACCCACATTAGAGACCCTAGGAGTTATGCATTTTTGTATGACTAGGTGTAGATGAATGGTAGGATTGGATGAAGTATGTTTTGTATATGTGATGTGAATGCATGTTGGATGATGATTGTGTGTTGTAATGTATGCGTATGAATGTATAATGAGGATCTATGTATTTGCTTTATGTGGTTGATTGGGTGTCGTCGCCTTATTGGGAAGCATGTCTTCTCGGTTGGATGAGGGACGGCTTTGTGTATGTGATTGGTATGCATGATGTTAGGTATAGCCCTTATACTGGTATAGGGGTAGATGTCGGTGCGGAGTGGAGTGGGTCGGGGTGATTCATGAGTTATGGGTCGGGGTACGGGGGGTGATTCATGAGTTATGGGTCGGGGTGCGGGGGCAGAGCCCTCGCGGTACGGTAAAGGGGTGTTTTGGAAGTGTGTTTAGGATTGGTTAAGTGTTGGGAAAGGTTCCGGGTGAGTTAGGCATGCCAATAGGCATGTTATGCATTTTTGGGAAGTGGTACGGGCATACGAATGGGCCGTACGGTCGTACGAGTCAGAGGAATACAGGGATTTTAGGGCCTGGAGGATGTACGGGCGTACCAGATGGTGGTACGGTCATACCGTTGCTCGCAGGAAAACTTGGTTTGTCAGATGAACAGTAGCCGTACGGGCGTACCAAAAGGTGGTACGGCAGTATGACAACTCACAGGTTTTTGGGTTTATCAGGGTTTTGGAGTCGGTACGGGCGTACCAATTCCGTACGGCCGTACGTGACACTTATTTTGACTTCTAAGGCAGAAAAACAGACGGTTTTCATTAGTTTTCTTCCTGATTTTCCTAAACTAAACACCCTAAACCCTACCAAGACTCCTCTTTAAGAATTCTAAACATCGCTAGCAGCCGAGAACGTGAGATAGAAGTTGAATACAAGTAAGGACAGGATCATTGGCTATAGCTAGAGGTTGCTTGCTTTGTAAGGTTAGTGCTAGTTTTATGTGTTAAGCCACTTATGGCTTGTTTTTGATTGCCATAAGACGTAAACTACATCTAGGCTTATGATTTTGATAGGAATGCTATCTTCTTGCCATGATATATGATGGATTTTGATTGTGATGCTTGGAACGTTATGATTTTCTTGCCGAATACTATGTTTAATGCCCCAATTGTTTAGTTGAGGGGTAAATGAATGAATGATATGATCATTAGCATTATGATGATGGATGAATGGAGAAAGAGTGAAAAGAAAATGAGAAATGAGGGTAGAGCTCAGCTCTGGGCACACTGGATCAAAATGAATGGAATTCCTATAGGAATTATTATATAAATATTCTCATGAGATGGGAGATGGATATAGAGTGCAGAGCACTCAGATAAATGGCCGCCTACGGGCGATGAGTACCGGTACCTATCAGGATCCAGTGCGTGCGACAGGAATGTGCACATTACAGGAAAACAAGAGCGAATGAGTGAAAGAGGAATGAGGGAGAATGTCAGGAGCATTTGCATTGCATTGCTGCATATTGATTGAGATGCTAATATTGAAATGCCCTGATATGATCATGAGTGTGTTGCTATATTTATTATGTTTGAGATGCATGGATATATTGCCTTACTGTTTATATGTGTTTTTAGCACCACTGAGTTTATCTCAGCGTTTGTCATTTGATGAACGTAGGTTCAGAGCCCACAGGGGAGCGACCAGAGAAGGATTAGAGGTTGTCAGCAGAGATGGATTGATCTCTACTCGGTACAGGACTTCTGAGGCACACTCTGGCTTCTTTTTGGTCGTGTAGCTAGGGTGTGGCAGTAGTTATGTTTAGATTGTATAGTTATGTACTTATGTATAGCTTTTGGTGGTGTATTGTATGCACTCACGTTATGTATATCAGGTTTTATATTAATGAAATACGGATGCTTGTTTCTATTAATGTTTATGTGTAATTTGAGTGCATGAATGGTAATGATCCCGGGTACGTTAGTACATCACGTTGTTTCCGTCGCTTAACCACCATTAGGCTTAGCGTGTGTCCCCATACGACGTATTCACGATGTATCCCTGACGATACAGGCACTGGTCTTCTCTTGGGGGCCGCTGTTTGTGTCCTGGGAGCATGTCTTCCTGGGTATGGGCTGGGTGTGACAATTACGCTTGCATGCTTGCCTGCTTAGGATAATTAATTCTAACTATAATGGTAAAATCGATTTTGGAAACTCATAGAATAGATCTCTACCACCTGAACCCAATCTCTGAAGGGTTTAACTAGCACTCATGCTATGGGTCGGTTGGACCAATCCGGAATCATTCGGTGGTGACTCCCTTGTGACTCTTTCGAGTCTGTATCATTCCCTAAGGGAACCCCTTGGGAAGACTGTGCTTTCACTCCAAGTACGGTCCCCGATCCGTGACTTTTGCAAGCCTCGCTCTGGGCACCGACAGAAACCGACGCTCACAGTTACAAGCATGCTTATTACAGGCCGGGAAAGATGTAAAAGGTTTGAACAGGGATTGATTCCGTGAATCAGAGCATTGGTATAGGGGTTTCATTATAAGGATTTCTCTGCTTTGATGGCTCATGCTTTGGACCAAGAGCGTACCATTAAAGAAGAGGAAAGTGCTAGAGCTAGACAGTTTCATTGATCATTCCAAGGAGCTAGTTCATCATTCAGTGGATAGAAGAGGGGCAGGTTTCAAGGCTCCTTACATCTCCATCAGTGGGATCTAGGCCACCATTGCCTCATCAAGCATAGAGTGAGAGGATTACAGGCCATGGTAGTTCAGGAGTCAAGCCAAGTCAGTGCAATACTCGTGGTCATATTCATTATAGTGCTTGCAGAGTTGGCACAGATTTGTGTTAGAGATATGGTGGTATGGGACATTTTACACAAGATTGCCCTGTACGATGAGTTATGTCGGTACATACAGTGGTTGAAGGTGGGTCATATCAGCATAACCCACTATAGAGATCTGTTTCTGGTAATTCTCAGAGTGGAGATCATGGTAGAGGTAGAGGTCGAGGTTGTAATGGTGGAGGCAGAGGTATCAGTTAAGGGTCAGTGAACCAGTCAGTTGGGGCTTCTGCCAGAGTGTATAATATGAGACAGAGAGATGATTTGCAAGCTACTGATGTTGTTATGGGTAATTTTCTTATCTCTAATCATGATGCTTTGGTACTATTTGACCCAAGATCTTCATATTCATATATAAATGTTGAGATGGCATGATTACTTGATATTAGATGTGAGGGACTAGGATATGATATTGTAGTTTCTAGTCCTCTAGGAAAAGATAAGATAGTAAATAGGATTTATTGGCAATGTCCATTAATGATTCAAGGTATATATTTTCTATTTAATCTTACGGAGATGCCTTTTTAAGACTATGATATGATTTTGGGTATGGATTGGTTATCAAAGTATCAAGCAGTGATGGATTGTAAATAGAAGATGGTAACACTCCAACAGTCGGGTAGTGCTACTATTTAGATTCGAGAAATGTATCATCAATGATAAACAGACTGATTTTGGTAGCGATGGCTCAGAGATTACTATAATAAGGTTGTGAAGCCATACTTGCACATGTTACTAATACAAGATAAAAGGGAATACAAATATCAGAGATACCAACAGTTTATGATTATCCAGATGTGTTTCCTGATGAGTTACCAGGGTTGCCACCAGAGAGAGAAATAGAGTTTGAAATTGAAATTTTACCAGGGGACATAATTGATTTTGATTACACCTTACATAATGGCACCGACAGAATTGAAAAATTGAAGACACAGTTGCAGGAATTATTAGACAAGGGTTTTATCCGATCGAGTGTTTCCCTCTGGGGTGCACCAGTGTTATTCATGAAAAAGAAAGATGGGACTATGAGATTGTACATTGATTAAAGATAGCTAAATAAAGTGAGAATCAAGAACAGGTATCCTTTACCTCGTATTGATGATTTATTTTGCCAGTTAAAGGATGCGACCATCTTTTCAAAGATAGATTTGAGGTTTGGCTACCATCAACTTCAAGTAAAGGCAAGCAATATTCCAAAGATAGCTTTCTGAACTCAATATGGGCATTATGAATTTTTAGTAATGCCATTTGGTTTAACTAATGCACCTGTAGCATTTATGGCATTGATGAATACTATATTCAAGGAGTACTTAGACCAATTTATGGTTGTGTTTATCAATGATATACTGGTTTATTCAAAGAGTCAAAAGTAGCATGATGAACATTTAAGGATTGTATTACAGAAGATGTAGGAAAAATAACTATATGGTAAACTGTGAAAATGTGATTTTTGGTTAAAACAAGTGACCTTTCTTGGGCATGTGATTTCAGCAGAAGGTATCAGAGTTGATCCCAGTAAGATTGAAGCAATGGTTAATTAGCAGATTCCTAGAAATGTTATTGAAGTTTATAGTTTCTTAGGTTTGGTTGGTTATTACAAATGATTTGTTAAGGGATTTTTGATGATAGCTACACCACTGACTACATTGTTATGGAAAGATATTTTTTTTGAGTGGACAAACAGGTGTCAAGTGAGTTTTGATCATTTAAAAGAACTTTTGACACAAGCTCCAGTGCTAACTTTACCGACACCCAGGATCATTTATGTAGTGTAAAGTGATGCTTCATTGAATGGGTTAGGTTGTGTACTAATGCAAGAATGGAAAGTAATAGCTTATGCTTTGAGACAATTAAAGCCGCATGAAAAAAATTATCCTACCCATGATTTAGAGTTGGCTGCAATTGTGTTTGCCTTGAAGATTTGGAGATATTATTTGTATGGTGAAAAATGTTACATTTATACAGATCATAAGAGCCTGAAATACTTGGGAACATAAAAGGAACTGAATTTGAGACAGAGGCAATGGATTGAGCTTATCAAACATTGTGATTGTGTGATAGATTACCACCCGAGGAAGGCTAATTTAGTAGCTGATGCTTTGAGTAGGAAGTCATTTATGAGTTTACAATAGTCACCAATGATGCTAGTACAAGAGATTCTGTAATTGAATATGATACTGACAGTGCAACCAAATTGTGTGTTAGCTGAATTTCAGTTGCAAGTAAAGTCAGATTTGACTAATAAGATTAAAGAGTGCATGGTACATGATGAGGAGTATCAAAAGCAGTTACAAAAAGTGCAAACAAGTAAGACTACTGTGTTTACCTTAACTGATGATGGTGTTCTAAAACATGGGACACAGTTGTATATTCCTGCTGATGAAGACTTGAAAAGATAAATTTTAGAGGAAGCCCACAATTCAAAATATTCATATCACCCAGGGAGTACAAAGATGTATCAAGATTTGAAGCAACAATATTGGTGGGTTGGTATGAAGAAAGATATAGCAGAATATGTGGCTCAATGCTTAATCTGTCAACAAGTAAAGGCAGAACATCAAGTACCTGCAGGATTGCTTAATCCTTTACCTATACCAAAATGGAAATGGGATCATATAACAATGGATTTTGTAATGGGTCTACCTTTGACATAGGCTAAGCATGATGTTGTATGGGTTATAGTAGACAAACTGACAAAGATAACACATTTTATATCTGTATGCATGGATTATAGTTTAGAGAGACCAGCAGAATTGTATATTGATCAGATTGTACATGTACATGGAGTTCCATCATCGATCATATCTGATAGAGATCCAAGATTCACGTCATGCTTTTAAGGGAGTTTCTAGAAAGCATTAGGCACCAGAGTGCATTTTAGTACTGCTTTCCATCCATAAATAGATGGGCAATTAGAGAGAGTGATTCAGATTTAGAGGATATGCTTCGGGCATGTGTATTAGAGTGGGAAGGTAGTTGGGATGAATATTTGCCATTGATTGAGTTTGCATATAACAACAGTTATCAATCTAGTATATAGATGGGTCCGTATAAAGCATTATATGGTAGAAAATGCAGAACTCCTCTCCATTGGGATGAAGTTGGTGAATGAAGATTAGTTAGACCTGAGTTGGTGCAATAAGTAGAAGAATTGGTGAAGTTGATCAAGAGCCGGTTAAAAGCTGCTTCTGATAGGCAGAAATCTTATGTTGATTCAAAAAGAAGGGATATTGAATAAAATGTTGGGGATAAAGTATTCTTAAAAGTGTCTCCATGGAAGCGAATTATGAGATTTGGGAAGAAAGGTAAATTGAGTCCTCGATTCATTGGACCATATGAAATACTGGAAAGAGTGGGACCATTGGCTTACAGATTAGCATTACCTCCAGATTTAGATAAGATTCATAATGTGTTTCATGTGTCGATGCTAAGGTGATATAGATCGGATCCTTCTCATATTATTCCAGTCGAATCTATAGAGGTACAATCTGATTTATCCTACAGTGAGGAACCAGTAAAGATATTGGCCAGAGAGGTAAAATAGTTGAGGAATAAAAGAATCCCTTTTAGTTAAAGTGTTATGGAATCATCATAGGGACAAGATGCTACATGGGAAAGAGAATCGATGATTTAAGAGGAATATCCTCACCTTTTTCCTATAGATGACTCAGATTAGAATTTCGAGCCAAAATTCTTTTTAAGGGGGAGAGAGTTGTCACATCCACATTATTAACATCTTTATACATTTGCATTTTATGCATGAGAATGAATAGTGCATAAAAAGTATGATTGAGCTATGATTAGTACATGCTTTGATATGCTATATATGTTTATGAGTATGATATGAATGAATGGAATTACATAAGATATAGAACTTAAAGTGAAGAAAGTAAGAGAATAGTTAAAGTGATGAAAATAGAGTATTCATGCCTTAAGAGGTGCATTTTGAATGCTTATGAAAGGTGGACTTAATAATGCCTTAGAATGAAATTTATAAATGAAATGAGATAAGTAGATATGTTAAACATGATATTCTATATGGAAGTAGAGGTTAGAATGTATAGTAGGAAGTACAATGATGTTAGAATTAAAAATAAATTAAGTTGAACTTAAGGGTATTTTAGTAATTTCACTTATAAAGAGGGGTATTTTTGGAAAATAAACTTATGTATGTTGGATGTGTGATGTATGTCATGTATATATGAGATTTATAATATAATAATTTAAAAAATATTCAATAAAATGAAAAATAAATAAAAATTAAGGAATGAACTAATAGGATGGTGACAAGTGTAACCATGTGATTGGATTCTTCCTTGACTTTTAAAAAAATAAAATAAAACTAAATATTTTATGAAAGAGGAAGCATCAGTTGGCATTCATTTCCTTCTCCTCTCCATTTTTAAAGTTTCTTCTTTTCTTCCTCCTTTCCAATTTCCAATTTTAAATTAAAACATTCCTAAGGTAAAATTTTGTATAGAATTTGATTTTATATTATTTTTGATTAGTTTTTATTGTATGTATGTTTATTGGCTCTTATTAATTGTTGTAAATACTGTTCTTATGGATGGAAAAATTCTGCCAAGAGAAGAATATGAAGTTTTTTCATGAGTTTTGATGAGTTGATAAAGGAAAAGGAAAGATCATGATTGATTATGCATGTTTGAATGCATTTTGATTAAGTTTTGTATATGGAATTGATTTGCACATAAACCCTAGGTGACTTGCATGAAAATGACTCTTGAGATGTTGTATGAGATGTTCTTGTATTGCTAGAAGTGACAAATTGTGAAGAAGAATAAGAAAAATGCATGAAAAGTGAAGAGGAAGTAAGATAGTGCATGGGCAAAAGTTGCTGCCTAAATTTTCACCTCCTAGGAAATGACCTCTATAATTTGGTTTTAATACATTACTCATTAAATTATATATAAATATGATGAATTATGATGATAAAATGATAAAAATAAAGTTTTAATGTAATTGGAATAAGTTAACAAGTTATATGCACAAATGAGTGCAATAAGGGCAACATGTATGTGCTTGTGTTAATGACTGCCTAATATGGTAATTTAATGCAGGAACATTGGAAAATTTGATTTGGTATTATAACATATTAATATAGGTGTATGTACAATATGGTATGGTTTTAAGGTGATTGAATATGATGAATGAGGCATATAAGTGAGGTGTATAAAATCTGCCGAAACTGAATTTCAAAAGAGGCAGAGTTAGAGGTTTACAGTAATGATGTTTTGACCACTTTATCCTTAAAATTATGGAACCCATAATATACCATTGGAAAGCTATTTAAATATAGTTTACAATGGTACTAATTTCAAAAATTTCTGAAGTCATTTGCTTGGTCTGAAATATCATGTTATTTAGGATATTACAGTTAAGCTGAAATTTGGCAGAATTGATAAGCATTTAGTCATTTGATGTTGGAGGCCTTAACGATTGAATTTTTAAGCATATAATATATCTTTGGAAAGATATTTGAGTCTAGTTTCTAATGGTTTAATAATTAATCAATTTAAAGGTCATTTACATAGTCAAAATGCTTTCATAAAGAGGACTATTCAATGAGGTAGCATATGAATGAACGTGGAAGACATGCTTGTTTTAACATCAAATAACTCCTTATGCAATTTTATTTTGAATGCTTAAATGAATGGTTATATACATACAATTAAAAATCCAATATAGGTGAAAATGACCAAATGAACAGTAACTCATACCAAATGAATAGTAACTAATGAATAGTAATTAATAAATAATAACCCATGAATAGTACCCTTGACCAAATGAATAGTAATTTTCATAATATAGTTTGATCACTTAAGGAATGGATGTTTAAGGTATCTAAACTTAATATTATACTTAATTTAACATTACAAGTTATTAGTATGCTTAATGTTATACACTTAAAAAGTAGAAAATTTATACTAAGACATATTTATTATTAATACATATTTGTGACTTATGTACACATTTATCCTCTGATTGTGAAATATGAAATGCTATGGAATGAAATGGTACTTGAATGATTATGGATTCTTAAATGAAAATAAGTCAAGTACAATATATGAATAACTTTATTAAATGAATGTAAAATGGAAATGTTACAGGTTCAACTCATGAAGTGCATACTTCCCCTTCAGGTATCAATAAGGGCAAAGTGATAGCAGGTTTGTGCTATTCACTTCATGACCTTATATAGGGTCTTGAATAGTGATTTCTAACTCATAAGCTTATGTTATTAACATAATGAGTTTATATCATGAATGGTAACATATGATCATCATTGCATATGATCATTAAAGCATAATTTATGGATCATGTCATGAATCATCTATACATACAGACATATTCATGACATATCATACAAAGGATATAAGGGGGGAAAAGAAATTGATAGACAAAGAGATGTTTATTGATATCGTACTAGGTCATACAGTTATTATCGATTTCCTTTATGGAATCATAAAGTATAGGTTCCTATCATGGAACCATAGAGAAATATTATGTTCCTACAGGAACCAGAGAATGATACAGTACCGGTACATAAAGAAATGGACCTAGTACAAGATTGTGCACAACCATACAGAAAAGAAATAAAATGTAATACGAAAATCAGAGGAAGAATGCAAAGCATGAATGCATTCTCACAGACATACATTATCATTTATACATGTTGCAAATATTGAAGTTATTGATGAATAGTAACTCATGAATAGTAACTTATGAATACTACCGTATGCCTTATGCATTAATTATAATAGCTAACGAGTGATGCGAAATGACACTATATGATATAGTTGTATGAGTTATTAGTAATTACTGTGATTTGACTTCAAAATGTTATTGTTGATATATGCTTATGTCATTTACTTATTTTATAGCACCACTGAGTTTTATACTCAGCGTTTGTCATTTGATAAACATAGGACTAGGACCTTCTGGTGAGAATCTAGGTTGACTGATGTACAGTCAGAGGAGATTGTGATTTGAAGAATCTCATTCTCAAGGTAGCTTTGGACCAATGTAACATACTCCATGGTGTTCTTGTATATATGCAACTTATTATGTTAACCTTAGTGGCAGTAATACTTATATTATGAACTTGTGATGTGTGTAATATTGATATCGCCTTATCATATGAAATTTAAATATACATATCACATAATGAAAGATGGTGTGATAAACTGAAAACATATGTTGAAATAAAATGGATGCATACTATTTACCTATGTTATGATGACATGTGATATTGATATTACCTATGTTATGATGACATGTGATAATATATTTACGTATGACTATTGTAGTAATTTACTATAGTAAAAAAATAATGAAAAAAATTTACATATATAGATCCTTTGTAGAATAATTAATGATTTCCTTGTTTAGGGAATTATTAACTATTTTACGGGAGCATGTTTCGCTGGGTTGGGGTGTGATATTTGATGCATGAAAGTGAACTTATATCCTTATAAAGCATGCAAATGAAGCTAAGTAAAACATAATCATAGGTTAAAGTAGAATGCTATATATATGAGTTTAGTATCAAAATGAAACTAAGATATAAATTATGCAAAATATGAAGAAAGTGTATAAAAATGTATGAAATTATGCTAAGTATGTATGATATAAGTATGATGTATGAAATGTTATGAAATGCATCAAATACTATACTATATGCTTATGTATGCTAATAAAGTTCATGAAAACAAGGTTAAAAGAATCATTTAAGAATAGAGAAAATTAATGATAATACCAATCATCAATATGCATAAATGTCCATTTTGAAATCAATCATTAATGAATACATTAATACTAATTTGGAAGGAAAAGATATGGTTGATATATTAATTAATTAATATTAATTAATTATGATATATTTTCTTTTAAGTGTTTTTTAAAAGTTAAAATAGTGAAGTGAAATAGTAAAGTGAAGCATATAGGAAATTATACTTGTTTTACTATTTATATTCTATATTGAAGTTGATATTGGATTAAAGAACAAGATTTTCATAAAAGTTGATATGTGAAATGTATACATTGAGTATATTTTTGTAAGAATAAAAATTTTTTAACAACATGATCTTTATTTTGTATATATTATAGCATGATCTGAAAATTAAATTGAATATGATGTTGATTATATTATTAGTGATTAAGTAGTTTTTTTATTAGATTTACAATTTCATGATCTTTTTATAATGATAGATGTATGTAAATTTATGATTGTAATGTATATTGTTATAGTATATTTTCTATATATAGAAAGTATCAAGGGTACTTTTTCTGTATATTGTGTATGATATATTTTCTGTATATTAACGGTTAATATGATTCTGACATTGATGTTTCATTTTTTGTATATTTCTATTTTTTGTATGTTAATATGCGATGTTTCATTTCAGTAATGGATATGATTGCAACATTGATTTAATATGATGATGAATGGATTACTAAGCAAGGATCTATAAATTTTATAGCTAAAGGAATTGTACTCGCATAGGATACAGATTATAGCTCTCTAGTTGGAATGATATCCAACCAATTGAAGATAAATTTGGATAACTATGACCTTAAAATAAAGTATGAGGTGAAACAAGGATATCTTATGTTACGAATACATGATCACATGAGCTTTTTAATCTATGTAAAGTTGAAAAGAATGATCAAAATTTCAATTTATGTCTATTATAAATCTCAAAATAAGTAAAAGTTTTGTAGGAAGCACTTCAAATTATGGTGGTATTGCATGCTATGAAGGGAATAAGGTTTTGGGAGATTATATTCTGAATTTGGCTACCTATGCAACTCAGATGTATGACAATGGTATTAAGCAATATATATGTAACAATGTAAATGTAGAGATTTTGGATTCATACATGATTACAACTCTTACTGATACAGAAATTGAAGATGACAATATTTATAAAGACAAAGCAACTTTGAAAGTATCATTAAGTTTAAATGTAATAAAAACTCATTATTAGTTTAAGGTTTAAAAGTCATGTAAGAAACGGTATACAATTGTATGTGTTGATGATACTTATGGGTGGAGAATCAAATATTCAAGGGTTAGTAATTCCAATATGTTCAAAGTTATTAAATTCAAAAATGAGCATATTTATACATTGGAGATATGATTTGGAGGACAACATCATGCAACATGTATGGTCATTGGAGATATGATAAAAAAAATTTGCTAATGTTAAGACAATATACAAGCCTATAGTTATAGTGGATGGGATATTTATGAAGTCAATATATTGAGGTACCCTCATTACAGCATGTACATAAGATACAAAGAGTAACATATTTCCATTTGCCTTTGCTGTTGTAGATTTAGAAAATGATGCATCTTAGGAGTGGTTCTTTCAAGTCTTTAGAGGGATATTTGGTATACAAGATGACATATGTATAATTTCAAATAGGCACGAGAGCATTAGTAAAGCAGTAAGTAGTGTGTATCCAAAAATTGATCACTACTTTTATATATATCATTTGCTAAATAATTTAAAGATAAAATTCAAGAAAAACTAGCATAAATTGAAAGATTTATTTTTTATAGCAATTAGGTCATACACATTTCATGAATTTGAGTATAACATGGGTCAATTGCAGAAAGTTGATAAACATATTTAGGGTTATTTAGAAGATGTTGGATTTGATAAGTGGTTTAGGAGTTACACTCAAGAAGTAACTGGTGCTTGATAATGACTTTGAGTATTATAGAACTAATTAACATTGCAAATAAAGTTTATAGAGATATACCAATAACAACTTTATTGGAGTACTTGCGTGCTTTGACATAAAAATGGACTTGTAAAAATAAAGAAAAGGCAATGGCTACATTTTCAAGACTTGCTAAAAGGCATGAGGATAAGTTACATGAAAATTACATTTCTTCTATGAGGTTGAAGGTATCTTCTAATGCTTTACTATATAGAGGTTAAACAAAATTTGAAAACTATCTATAGTGTTTATTGCATAAAATATATGTAACTTTATAAATAAGATGTATATATATTTGTAATATTATATGTAAATGGTAAAATAGTTATCTTTACATATTAGGAAGCTTAAATTTTTTTTTTAGGTTAGACCATTAAATAATGATTTGTTTACAAGAGAATGACAAAGAGATGACATTCATAATGAATTGGAAGGCGAATGTATGCTCTTACAACCAGTTTTAGATGGATGAGATACTATGTGTTAGGATTTAGTAGTGTTAAATGATTGTAATCTAGATCCTTATAAATATTATTCAAATAACTACAATAAAGAAACTTATGTTGCAATATATTTAGGTGATGTCTACCCAATTCCAAGTGCCAATACGTGGATAATACTTAGTAGTGCTAAAAATCATATGGTATTACCTTCTATAAGAAGAGTATGAGTAAGAAGAAAACTAAGAGTATTTCATCATTACCTTGATGTATACTCAAAGAACTTGCTGGATCTTGAAAAATCCAAACCAAAAGAGGAAGAAAAGCTTGTAGATTTCGGCTTCTTCAAGGATTAGCTTTGGTTTTTCACTTAATAAGGAAAAATGAAGAATATCTTGACTTGAACTTAAGCGTCTCACTTTGAACTAGCTTTTAAACATGAGATTTTGAAGGAAAATGAAGATAGAATGAAGATTGGTTTTGGCTTCTTTAATGAGTGATGGAAGAAATGTAAGAACAAAGAGAGAAAATGTAAGGATAAGAAAGAGATAAGCTAGAAATGAAAAGATAAAAGGATAATGAAGAGAAATGTAAGGATATGTT
>CANYBF010377280.1:0-10152 GCA_948192965.1 Dalechampia spathulata
ATATAACATGCATTACATATTATTGTTAAATGTTTGAATCATTATTTAAGTTATTTTCTATACCTATTGCTTAATGTTTTTCAATTTTAATAAAATAATAATATTATTATATTATTTAAAATTTTATTCCAACACATAATTTTAATTTTTCTAAGATTTTATTATTATACATTTCCTTTTTATAATAGAATTCTTATTGTCTTGAAAGTTTATTATTTTACATATCATTTAAAGTTCTATTATATTACATAATTTTAATCCTAATAAAATTTTATTATCATACATATCATTTTTATAATTAGGTTTTTATCATTTTAAAATTTTATCATTTTCAAATAATTTAAAATTATATTATAATATATATTTAATCTAAACATAATTTTATTATTATATATATATCATTTTTATTTATAAGATATTTATCACCTTTAAATGTTATCATTATAAATATTATTTAAAATTTTATTATATTTAAATTAAAATAACTTACATAAAAATTAATAATTTAATTAATTTTTTTATAATTATTTCATATACATTAATATTTTTTCTATCTTAGTTTTATTGTATTTTATTTTAATTAAAATTATTTGATTATATTATATTTATATTATATTTATGATATTTTATATTTATACTATCATCAATTAATTAATAAATTATATTTTTAAATGATTAAATAAATGTAGTCATTTAATATATTAAGTAAAATATACTTGAATATATACATAACATAAAAATTATATTTTACGATAAATTTAATTTTTCATTCATAAATTTACTAAAAAATAGAATTAATTTATTCTCATTAATTTCTCTTTGATCATCATTAAAAATATTTCAATTAATTATTCTTATAGAATAAAAATAAATGTCTCATTAATATAATATTTTACTTTTCATGAAAAAGTAAATATTTTATAGAATTAATTAACGATTTTAATTTAATTTAAATATAATAAAATTTAGTATTTTATTTGAAATCAAAATTATATGATATATATTTAAATTAGTTAAGTAAATATTATTATTTATATTAAAATTATTAGATAAAAACTCATTTTAATACTTAAAATTATCAGTATTTAGTAATAATTTAATTTTTAAATACTAATTTTTTTTATTTAATTTTATATAGAATTAAATAATTGTAAAAAATTTAATTCAGTTTTATAGAATATAATTATGATTTTATAAAAATGAATTTTTATCTGATTTTATATAAAATTAAATTGATATAAAAACTAAATAGTGATGGATTTGATTTGTAAAACTAAGGTTTTACAAATTTAATTTCAAATAACTATAAAACTTCATAATAAAATTTTAGATAATATTTATGATATAAAATTTTTAAATGATAAAATTCTTTAATAAAAATCATATATATAATAATAAATTTTATTTAGATTAAAATATGAAAATAAAATTTAATATATATATATATAATAAAATTTTAAATAATATGTAATATTTTATTGGAATTAAAAATATTAAAAAAATGTTCTTAAAAACTATATAATTTCAATAATTAATAGTAATATGTAACACACGTAATATAATATGAATCATATTTTAATTTAAATATATAATTGTTATGAATTGAAAATATAATAGATAATAGAATATAATTTATTTTCATTAATGAGTTTTTTATCATCATAAAAATATTTTAATTTATTCTTCTTATTTAATAAAGTAAAATTAAAAAATATATGATGAATAAATTTGATATGTTATTAATCATATTTTATTTTTATAAAAGAGATAAATAATTTCTGTCATCATTTAATAATAATATTTTATTTGAAATGAAATTCATATATTGTATGCTTGAATAATTTAAGTAAGTATCGGTCTTTATATTAAAACTATTAGATAAAAATCAATTTTATAAAGTAAAATACTACTATTTTACTTTTTTATGTTTATTTTAGATAAGTGAAAATTAGTATTTATATTTAAATTTGAATAATATTTTTTTAGATAAAAATTAATTTTGAAAACTGAAATTATTATTATTTATTATTTATATTTATTTTAATTAGATAAAATAAGCATTTATATTTGTATTCAAATAAAATTCTTTAAAATAAAAAATTAATTTTTATATTAAATTGGATAAAAATTAATTTCTATAAATTAAATTTATTACTAAATTTTAATTTTAATAAATTAAATTATTATTATTTAATTTTTTATACTTATTTTATTTTATATAAAAATAAATAAAATTTATTTTTTATAAATTAAAATTATTACTATCTAATTTTTTAGATGGGTAAAATTTAATATTTATATTTGAATTTAAATAAAATTTTTTAAAATAAAAATTAATTTTTTTATAATATTATATAGAAATGAATTCTTATAGATTAGTTTTATAATTTAAAACTACTAATATATTATATAAAATTAGAAAAAAATTAATTTTTTATATATTAAAAATATTTCTATTTAACTTTTATATTTATTTTATTTTATATAAAATCAGATAAAAATTACTTTTATGAATTAAAAGTATTACTATTTATTTATAAAATTATTAAAATTAATTGTAACAAATAAAATTAGAAAAAAATTTGTGAGACCTATGATTTTGATGTTTGTATTTAGTTTAATCAATTTAAGTTAATTGCAATTTAAAATATGGATTTTGCATTTGGCACAGACCTACCGGATTTGGTATGAGCATACCACTCATGTATTTTATATTGTATGATCATACAATTGATTGTACCAAGTTGACTTTGACTTGTGTTTGGTACAGGCATACAAAGTTGATGTGATTTTGAATTATAAATGTCAAAGCATCGGTACGGGCGTACCAATTTTAGTACGGCCGTATCACATTTTGTGCATTGGCTCGTACGATCACATGGATTGATACGAGCAGGTTAGAAAATGTATCGAAGTTGTGGTACAGGCGTACCAAGGAGCAGTATGGGCATAGTTTGAACTTATAAGTTTTTACAACGGTACGGGCATATAGGTTTCTGAATGGCCATATGCGCATCTGTAGAAAGATTTTAAAGTCTTTCTAACAAATTTATTTTGTATTATTGATTGAGTTATTACTTTTCTAAGGTTTCAATTCTTTCGGAAAGCTATTATATTGTTGTGAGAACATTTCTCAAATAAGTTTTACTTGTTGCAAGCTTAATCTTGCTTACATTATGATTCAAACTCTCTTGTTCATTCATTTTCACAACGTAAGCTGTTGTATTATAATCTTGAGTTGGTATGTGATTAATGTTGGGGCATTAACTTTTTAATTAAGAATTTATTATTGTGAGTATTGATTTGAATTGTAAAGGTTTGAATGTAAATTTGAAAATATTGAAGTTTTGGATTCGTGTTAAGGAATCTATTTGTTGTATTGATTAATTGATTTAGTAGAACCTTAAGTTGAGATTTAGAAGAAATGAACATAGGTAAAGAGTTGTGTTAAACCACTATAAATCGAGCCTATGAGTTACTACTTCCACAGAACTTTCAAAATTAATTTGTATAAATTAAAACTCTTACTATTTAATTTTTATATCTACTTTATTTTATATAAAATTAGATAAAAATTAATTTTTACACATTAAAACTATCACAATTTTTTATAAACTAAAATTAAAATTACTCATTATAAATAAAATTAGATAAAAATTAATTTTTATGAATTAAAATTATTACTATTTAGTTCTATATTTATTTTATTTTATATAAAATTAGTATTTACACATTGAAACTTATACTATTTTATATAAAATTATCAAAAATAGTGTTTATAAATTAAATTTATTCTTATTTAATATTTTGTTCTATTCTGTATAGAATTAGATAAAATTTAAGTTTTATAAAGTTAAATTGAAATTTTTGTAAATTAAAATTATTATTATTTAATTTTTATATTTATTTTATTTTTATATAAAATTAGATAGAAATTAGGTCTTATAATTATAATTATTACTATTTTATTTTTTATATTTATTTTAGATAGATAAAAATTTAGTATTTATGTTTGATTTTAAATAAAATTTTTTAGATAAAAATTAATGTTATATGTATAAAAAATAGTATTTAGAAAAATTGAAGGGTATTAGAATTGTATTTTTGTTTGTTTCTTTCACTCATTTAAATATTTCATGATTATGATTATAATAATAATAATAATTATTATTATATTAAACCAATATGAATATCCTCATTAGAATACCTTATTTTGTTTTTGATTTTATTTTACGAGTATTTAATATTATATTTGATTAAATTCACATAACTAAAATATTCATGTTTAGAAATAATAATAAAAACTTCAGCCTAAAATGTTAAAAATTAAAGTATTTTTAAAAGTGAAATAAAACAAATAAAAATCAATTTAATATTTCAATTATATATTAAGGAATATGCGAATTATTATTATTAATAGCAATATTACTATGATAAAATGACTTTTTTATACTTAGAATCGAAATAAAGTGAATTGTATTCTAATTTATTTTATCAATCTTTTTGTGATTGTTCAAAGCAATCGATATCAAGTGCTGCATGGCCTTGACCAAATGCCTTGATATGATCATTAAGAGACCGCTTGTGCTTAAAGTCAAAGCCACAACTACAGTTCCATATTTTGCCACAGTACTTTTCATGGCTTCTCCAGTCACCTTTAACAGCAAACGGCTTTCCACATTTGCTACACATGAAAGGTTTGATGCTATGCTTTCTCTTGTAATGGGTCTGAAGAGTTCTGAAATCTTTGAGAGGTCTTGCATTCGGGTGGTCAATGTTATGTTTGCAGCCTCGTGCACAGCAATAACATGCGAGTCTTAGCATTGCTGATGGTTGGGATCGTCTTAACGAATCAGGTCCCTTTCTATATTGAGAACCATGTCCCCACATATGCATCTGGAAACAATGCAAGTGAGATTCAATTTTCTGTGAATAGTAAAAGAGGCCCTTTCGTAGTCAATTGTTCAACATATATGATAAAGATGGTTCCCTCAATAAATGATAATGTTTAGGTGGACATCTAATGTAAAGGAAAACAAGGACCAACCCTTATAAATACGAGGGACACATTAATTCTACCGCTTACTGATTTGGAGAGGTAGGTTACCGAATAACTTTCCTAATGAAGTATATGTACGTACATATATAAGTTTACAACTATGGTACTAATTACGCAAAACCTTTATGAGAGGTAGGGTTGTCTGTAATGGAAATAAAGAGGTGACAGAGAGAAATAATGTTATTAGATGAGCAGAAGGGCTCGCTGGGCATTAGCAAGCACGTGGTTGAAAGATGGATAACTCGAGGTTTCTGAAATCTAGTGTGATGTCATTTTCTTTGGAAAATAAGATAGAAAGATTTCATTTTAAGTGGTTCTATCTCTGTTCATTAAGAGGACAAGGGAAAAGATAACAAGTAATAAAAGCAATTAAAGATCTTTCAACTATAATCCTCCTAACTTTCGCCTCTAGATTTGGGATTCGTTTTCTCAAGGGATTCGTCACAGGTGCTGAGTTAGAAGTCATTCTCCGGGGCTGTGGAGAAATGGAATACTTGGAACAGACAATCCACATGCAGTTAAGAAACAGGAGTGGGTTCCTTGGTTATGGTTAAAAAGATACATGACATGTTACAAAGGGACTGGTTCATGAAAGCAACATATGTCTACCCAGAATCATAGAGGAACTTCTCCTAGCAAACCTTAACAACCATTTGCAATTTCAAATTAAACTGCTAACGGTAAACATGCAAATTCAAACTATATATGAAGAATCTGAAATCAATGAAATATACTAAAGCATTGCATGCATACAAGTCTCAAGGACATGTTATTAGAACATATATAATATATAGAAGAAGGTGGTCACCTTCAGCCTCCTTCGGTACTGAAACGATCGGGATGGCTGTGCAATATAATTCTAACAAATGATGAAAAGAAAAAAGAAACGCACAGAATGTTCATGCAATTTGGGGCATACCTGCAAGTTATTATATCTGTTAAAGGTCCTGAGGCACAAGGAGCATGAGAAGTGAATAGGGCCAATGAGAATCTCAGATGGTGTTGGAATCCAATATTTATCTTTGTTTAGTTCAAGTGTGGGTAAAGGGTACCTTGAACTTTCATTCTCATCTTTATCTGTCAAAACCCTAGAACCCACCACATCAGAACTAGTGCCAGGGAGGCCTATATTTAGAGCTACACTCAAAGTTCCACTGTCCTCATTATTATTCTCGTCTCTTTCCATGTTGTTTTCCTCTTCCTTTGAACTATTAGGGGAACTATGGAGCTGTTCTCGTTGCCTTCAGGGGCTGTAAAAGTAGTCTGCTAGGGAGGGAGCCCCATAGTTGAGATGACGAATGGTGAAGTTAATCATCCACCGAAAAGGGTAGAGCAAGGTTGTTTCAAAGTGCGAAAGATGATGATGAAGACTTGTTGATTGGACACTTTGTCTTGAAGATGGTCTTTTATATAACCAAGCAGAGAGAAAGTATAACAGCACGGGGTGGAAACAAGGACATATATATATATATATATATGTCAAATTAATTTGTTTAATTTCTTGATTTTTGTACATAAAACACTCATTTTCTAATTTTTGAATACCATATTCTACTAATTTTACTCGTTTATGATTTTATATCAAAACTTGTTTGGAACTACTAAAACTATGTAGCCAGAGAATTTGGCCAAATTCCATCCTGCACTTTCTAACCAACAGTCCCTTTCCATTGAAGTTACCGATATGGTCCACCCTTAATCCAGCAATGGACCATTATCGTCCACCCTAACTCCACCATCATTTACAACACGTCCGAAATCCTTTTCAGGTGGTTTTCGAAATCATACAGCCGATAAATGTCGACGAGTTACTCGTCCTCGCCCTCATCTGGCAATCTTTTTCCATCTTCTCCTCAGCCTGGTTATTTTCCGCCTTCAGCTGTCAAGGGCGTTATCTCTCCTCACTGGTTTGGTTTCCAGATACAGCAGCTAATTATCATACACTCCTGATGTCATGCTTCACGCATTATGAACATTTACGTACATGCTTTCCACGTTAATTATAAATGAAACATAATTTATTTAATATAAATAACAAAATTTTTTGATACAGTAAACCAAAACTATATATTTAATTAGAATAAATTATAATTACAATGATTCAAATAATTGTTATTAATGTACCAATGTAATTAAATATCAATGGCCAACAATCATAAAAAAAAAAATCAAGAGTGTGTGTACGTATATATCATATATTCTTATTTTACAGTAGAGTAGGTTAGGTTAAATAATTATAATGACTTCTAACAATTATAAAAAAAAATCAATATCATATACATGTATGTGTATTAAATTAAAAGTACTATTGTATGAATAATTTGTCATTTTAACTTTAATATATGTTACAATAAATAATTAATCACAACTAAATATTAGTAAAATTCAAAATAACAATTAATTTTAAATTTTTAAACAATAACCTGTGATAATAAATTTTATTAATAATATTTCTATTACAAAAATAAAGGATTTATTAATTAACGATCCTATCATTATTTATTATGCATTAAAGTAGAAATTGAAGGACCTGTCTAGTTAGAAATTTTACAATATAAAAATGGGAAGGCCAAGAGAATTGAGTTTGAAAAATTTACTAATCAGATTTTATATTTTTGTTGCACCCTTATTCCCAATGATTTAAATATTTGAAGTATTTAGATAGTAAGTTAAACATATTTTATTTTATTTTGTAAGAATTTAAATTTTTTTTGAAATATTTAATAATATTAAATTTTAACATTATATAAAAATATTTTTTGAATTTTTTAACCATATTATACATTAACTGTCAAATGTTTACTTACCATGTTTTTAACTTATAAATTATTTATATAACGAATTAGAAAATTTTTTGATTTTATCTAAATTTTAATCATCACCGATAATTTGATTATAAATTTCAATCTATAAAAAAATATAAATAACAATTAGATGAAAGATTATTGAAATATAATTATATAAATTTTCTTTGATATTTAATTTTAAGTTTCCAAATAATTAAATACTTAAATAGAAAAATTATTGAAAATAATTATGTATTTTCTTAACATTTGATAATTTTCATATTACCTAAAAATCATTTATGAATTTATTTATATAAATGGGACACTATCAAGAATCATCAAGATTAATTAATTTATGATAAATTGATATTTTAAATTGTTTATATATTTATATCATTCTTTTAATGATGATAAATGGTTCATTTTGTTATATTTTATTTATTTATTTATATAATATTTTTGTAATTTGGTATGAAGGTATTATTGAATGATATGTTTGATTATTTAATAAATATATTTAATCTATAAATAAAATTTTTAAAATATAATAACAAGTGTAAATGGATATATACATACATATATATATATGCGCCAACTGGCATCCATTATGGGGAGAATATAGTTTTAGCTAAAAAGGGAAACAAATCCAAAACCAGGATTTGTCTGTTTGGTTTAAATTCATATTAATGGATATGCTTTAAATTGATTATAGAATGATAATATGTGATTTTTTCAATTTATAAATAATTGGCAGGAAGTTGGATTTCAGAGGCATCAATAGATTAGTACATGATTACCGAGTTCTTCAGTTTATAAATACAAGTAGTAAAGTGGTAGAGATGAAGGTGAGGTAGTTGCAATCACAATGAAGACAGTAGTAACGAGTACAGATGTGAAGAAAGTGTACTTACAACCAGTAATCGTATGATCAAATATTCAAAATATCAACAACCACCTCAATTTATGAACCCAAAATTATTACAAATCTGATATTTGGTTGATCAAGGGAAACAACATTCTGCATTTCCAGTTTCATCATCAGGTCCCTCGGTGAGACTGCAACTTGGATTATGATGGATTTTTTTTTATTTATATAAAACTTCTAATATCATGCCCTACCATTCCACGTGTTTGATTCTTTTCCAAATATCTTGAATTGGTCCTCCACCTTACATTTTATTTATCTCCTATATTCATTAAATCTACATCCAAACACCATAACGTATAAGTTTTGAATCATATTCTATCAATTTATTCAAATTTATCATTAATATAATCACTACTATTATTATTACTTTTAATATGGTAATAGACACTACAAAAAAAAACAGAATAGCTACGAAATGTTGCCATCGCTAAATTGAATTTTGCCGTCACTATTTCGTATGGCGACGGAAATAACGACGGCAAAATTCCGTCGGTAAACCATTTGACGCTATTTTTTTTCAACGGATTTAACTACGGATTTAGCTACGGAATTAATTCCGTCGCTAAATCCGTAGCTAATTAGCGACGGAACAAATTCCGTAGCTAAATACGTAGCTAAATTGCTACGGAAAAGTTGTCTCCTTTTGTTGTTAAATAGCGACGGAAATATTTCCGTCGCTATTTCTGTAGCTAAATTGCTATAGAAAATTATCTCTATTTGTAACAAAATAGCAACAGAACTAATTTCCGTCTCTAATCCGTAGCTATTTCTGTTACTAATTATTAAAATTAATTTATTTTTATATTTTTTTAAAATATTAAAAATTGGATATAATTATAATAAAATTTTATATGAACTTATAATTGAAATTTTAATTAAAATATTAATACATAAAATTAAGAATATTATAAAAATTATTAATTTTACTAAAAATCCAGTAAAATCTCCTTTGTAATATAAATATATTATCATTTGATACCTGTTAAAACACTTTTATAATTCCCACATCAATCATTCGCATACTTCTCCCACTCGTAAGTCTAGAATTCAATATAAATAATCACAATACAATTAATTTATGAAATATGATATAAATTAAATAATATCATTAAAATTTCACAATACGTGTTACACCCATGATAGAGACCCTAGGAGTTATACGTATAGAGATACCTAGGGATGTATGTGCACGTATCTTTAGGTGCATGTGTATACGTGAATGTATTGGTATGTGCATGAATGTATATGAATGAATATATGTGTATTCATATGGCAATGAATGTGTTTATATGCTTGACTGTGTGACGTCGCCTCGTTGGGAAGCGTGTCTTCTCGGTCGGATGAGGGACGGCTTGTTATTGTGCTTAGGATTGTGTTTT